>CM019064.1:465592795-465627795 GCA_009667805.1 Leptobrachium leishanense | reverse complement strand
TCAATTAATCAATTCATATTTTACCAAAATTATTTAGTTTGACTCCAGATCTGTCTATAGAGAGTTTAATATTATTATTATTATTATTATTTTGTTAATATTTTGTCCAAAATCCCACGTGTGTGTTTGTGTGTGTGCATGTGTGTGTGTGTGTGCATGTGTCTGTGTATAGGAGACAGCAAGCACACCATAGTGAATAGAAAAAGAGGAAAGTGCGGTTATTGACCCGTCTCCACACATAATGATAATAAGAATGTTTTCTGCCCAGTATGTGAATAAACTAGTATCAGGTAAAATATATATTAAATGTATAGGGTAAATTTAGGGTAAAACAGCATTTTAGCAGAAAGGTTTAAGGAATTTACTCTGAGATGGTAAAAATTACAATAAATTCAACGCTCTCATTTCTCTTTGAAATTTTCTTGTGTATTTCTTTATCCTTTACAGAAATATTGCTGGGATTAAAGGCTCTAAGCTTTAGATGAGGGCTGTCAAACTCATTGCCTCCCAGATGTTGATGCCTACAATTCCCACAATTCTTTACATACAATATAAGGCCAGGGAATCATTGGAGTTGCAGTTCAGAAACACCTGGTGGGCCAGAGTAGGGATGAGCTGTTCGGTTTGATCTGTTTGGAGTTCGCATTGAATATCGGCCGTTTGGCTGTTCGCGAACTCAGAACATTTCCGCATCTTCACCGCATGTTTGTCCACAAAGCACCACAATGGACCACAATGCACTTTTCCACTGGCCTGAAGCTTGTAATTGGCTACAGCCTTGCACATGACCACAGGTCAGGTGCAAGACAGGTTCAAGACTATGCCAATCACGGCTCAGAGTCCTGATTGGGCAAATTTTGCCCAATCATGGGCTCACAGAGCTAAATCCCGCAGCACACTAAATAAGGCTTCACACAGCCCCCAGCACATGTTTTTTGAGAGGAGATTGTTCTTTTAGTGTGTGTTCTCACTGCCAGCAGCTATTGTGGGGGTCTCACTTCTACAAAATATCTGGGAATTGTTGTAATCTGTGTGTTCTCACTGCCAGAAGCTATTGGGGGTCTCACTTCTAGCAGATATCTGGGAATTGTAATCTGTGTCTTGTCACTGCCACCCATCAGGGGGTCTCACTGATTTATAGGAGGTTCCTGGGAATTGTAATCTGTGTCTTGCCACTGCCACCCATCAGGGGGTCTCACTGATTTATAGGAGGTTCCTGGGAATTGTAATCTGTGTCTTGCCACTGCCACCCATCAGGGGGTCTCACTGATTTATAGGAGGTTCCTGGGAATTGTAATCTGTGTCTTGTCACTGCCACCCATCAGGGGGTCTCACTGATTTATAGGAGGTTCCTGGGAATTTTACTTTGTGTCTTGTCACTGCCACCCATCTGGGGGTCTCACAGACTTGTAGCAGATATCTGGGAATTATAACCTGTGTCTTGTCACTGCCACCCATCAGGGGGTCTCACTGATTTATAGGAGGTTCCTTGGAATTGTAATCTGTGTCTAGTCACTGCCACCCATCAGGGGGTCTCACTGATTTATAGGAGGTTCCTGGGAATTGTAATCTGTGTCTTGTCACTGCCACCCATCAGGGGGTCTCACTGATTTATAGGAGGTTCCTGGGAATTGTAATTTGTGACTTGTCACTGCCACCCATCAGGGGGTCTCACAGACTTGTAGCAGATATCTGGGAATTATAACCTGTGTCTTGTCACTGCCACCTATCAGGGGATCTCACTTATTTATAGGTTGTTTCTGGGAATTTTAATCTGTGTCTTGTCACTGGCTGCCAGCTGTCAGGGTGTCTCACTGAGTTATACCAGAGTTCTGCATATCTCCAATTTTTGTAACAGATATATAGATATATATCACTCACCATGTTAGAAAGACCAAAAAGGACAGGCAGACGCTCCCAGACACAGATAAGAGGGCAAGCAGCCTCTGTGTCGGGAGGCTGTGCCTCTGGTCGTCGTGGACGTAGTGCATCCTCTGCAGGGGCACGCTTGTCCTTTCTAATTGGTGCTGGCCGTCTTAAGCAGCAGTAACATACAGAGGATTTGGTGGATTGGCAAACAGGGCCGTTACATTTCCTTCACGGCACACTGGGTAACTCTGATTGCAGCTGGGAGGGATCCAAGACGGGGCTCTGTGCTGGAGCTTGTTCATCCACCACGCCTCCAGAAAGCTGCTTGTATGAGGTCTGTCTGCTCCACCACCACCTCTCCCTCTTCCTCCTCCTCCTTCTCTGTCTCTGGCGAAGTGGCAGTTAAACCGACGCGTGGCAGGGGCTATGCAATTGGTCAAGCAAAAAGATGCCATACTGTGCTTGAGCTGGTTTGTTTAGGGGACAGGAGCCACACCAGGCCATAAATTCTGTCAGCTCTGCAGGGGCAGGTGCAGAGATGGTTAACACCACGCCAGCTTCAGATGGGAATGGTCGTCTGTGATAATAGCAGCAACCTTCTCTCCGCCCTACTCCTGGGTAAGTTGACACATGTACCATGCCAAGCACACGTCCTAAATCTGGTGGTACAGCATTTCCTAACCAGGTACCCAGGCTGGCAGAGCTTCTCAGTCAGGCCAGAAAAGTCTGCAGCCACTTCAGACGGTCATTCCCAGTGTTCGCCTGGCAGAAATTCAAAGACAATTCCACCTTCCCACAAACCATCCGATCTGTGACATGCCCACCAGGTGGAACTCGACATTAGCAATGCTGCAGCATCTGCACAAGCAGCAGAGGGCCATCAACGATTACCTGTGTGAGTATGGCACAAGGACAGGTTCAGGTCAGCTTGTTCCCCCCGCAGTGGCTGATGGTCAAGGATGCATGCACTGTACTGTCACCATTTGTGGAGGCAACGAAGATGGTGAGCAGGGACAGTGCATGCATCAGTGACACAATTCCTTTAGTGTTCCTGCTGGAGCGCACTCTGCGGGGCATTATAGATGTGACACTAGAGGCAGAGCAGCAGGAGGAAGAGGAGGCCTTCCCTAGCTCTCAAGGCCCCAGTCTTTATGCAGACAGCTGTCCTGTGGGTCCTCAGATCAGAGAGGAGGAGGAGGAATATTTAAGTAGTGGGAGCATTGAAGGTGGGGATTCCTCAAGGGAGGGTTTTGTGTTCCCAGAAACCCAAGGACTAGTATGTGGCAGGGAGGAGGAAGTGCACAATGGGGTCATCCTCATTGACCAGGAAGACTCGGAAGCTAATGCCACCTCCAACGTACGCTGCATGGGCTCCCTTATCCTGCAAATCCTGGTAAAGGACCTCAGGATTCGTGCTATCAAGGAGACGGATCATTACTGGTTGGCAAGCCTTCTTGATCCACGTACAAGGGTAAAGTTGCAGAGCTCATCCTTCCCGCACAGAGGGAGGACAGGATGAAACAACTTGAGGACGCTCTACAGCGACACTTGTGTAACACCTTCCCAGGCACTGGTAGGTTACCAAGTGATGACACAGGTGCTTCTGAGGCTGCGGATGATCAGAGGAAGAGCGGTGAAGGCCGTGGCCGCTTGACTGATTCCTTTTTCAATTCAAGTCCACAACGCCCAGGGACATCAAATGTAGGCACCCATTGCCAGCGTCTTCACCATATGGTGCAGGACTACCTAGGGGCAAGGGCAGACCCAGATACCTTTCCAGCAGATGATCCACTGGCTTACTGGGTGTTAAGATTTGATCACTGGCCAGAACTTAGCCAATATGCTATGCAGCTACTAGGTTGCCCTTCATCCAGTGTGCTTTCTGAAAGGACGTTCAGTGCTGCTGGAGGTTTTGTCACAGACAAAAGAGTGCATCTGTCCATCGACTCTGTAGACCGGCTGACATTTATAAAAATGAATCAGTCCTGGATCAGCAGCTTTCAATCCCCTGATGCTGACGTAATGGAATAGATCAGGGATTTCTTCTGCATTCACAAAACCTCCACTACTGCACTCTTCCACAATACTACAAAGGGGTTACGGTGTGAAGGCACTTGCTGCCACCAAAGGCACAATATTTGGGTGCACTGCCACTAACGCCTATATTACCAGATATATATCATTTTAATATTGGACCGCAGGGTCCAACCCTGCACTCTTCCACAATACCACAAAAGGGTTATGGTGTGAAGGCACTTGCTGCCACCAAAGGCACACTATTTGGGTGCACTGCCACTGACGCCTATATTACCAGATATATATCATTTTAATATTGGACCGCAGGGTCCAACCCTGCACTCTTCCACAATACCACAAAAGGGTTATGGTGTGAAGGCACTGTTGCCGATACTAAAGGCCCAATTTTAAAGCACCTATTGTTACTTTCATCCAAAGCCTGCATAAATTTCACCATAATTTAGCCCAAAAAAATCACTAAACTTGTTCTGCGTGTCCTAAAATGTCTCCTCTTTTCATACAGACTGCCGCCCCAAGCAGTTGTTTATAAATAGATTAAAGGAAAACCGTTTACCATCATTTGAAACGTCATTTGTTTGTTTTTAAATGTTTCTATACATCCTACAAATCCGACCTCCTAGGCACGATATTTGAAGGAATTTTTCGTTTTTATTTTTAACCCTTATTTCATGGAAAACTCACTGTTCCTTTAAGAATGGGGGTGTTTGGCTCATGCCTACTAATGATAAACAAGCATTAACTATAACCCTAATGATAAAACAAGCAGAAACTATAACCCTAATGATAAAAAAGCAGAAACCATAACCCTAACCTTAATGATAAAACAAGCAGAACCCATAACGCTAGCCTTAATGTTAAAATAAGTAGAAACCATAACCCTAACCTTAATGATAAAACAAGCAGAAACCATAACTCTAGCCTTAATGTTAAAACAAGCAGAAACCATAACCCTAATGATAAATCAAGCAGAAACAGTAACCCTAACCCTAATGATAAACAAGCATTAACTATAACCCTAACAATAATAATAAAACAAACAGAAACCATAACCCTATTGATAAAAAAGCAGAAACCATAACCCTAATGATAAAAAAGCAGAAACCATAACCCTAACCTTAATGATAAAACAAGCAGAAACCATAACCCTAATGATAAAACAAGCAGAAACAGTAACCCTAACCCTAATGATAAAACAAGCAGAAACAGTAAACCTAACTCAATGATAAAACAAGCAGAAACCATAACCCTATCCCTAATCATAAACAAGCAGAAACCATAACCCTATCCCTAATCATAAAACAAGCAGAAACAGTAACCCTAACCCTAAATAATTACATTGTAATTTTGAACTATTATTAAACTTTATTTATATAGTGACAGCATATTCCGCAGAGCTGAACAATGGGCACAATATAGACAGCGTTACAATACACTGAGACTGAACAACATTTGATAAACCAGTACAGGAGGAAACTCACAATCTAGATGAGTTGAGGGTGGAAACAGGAGGAGAGGACTGCAAAGGGGAGAGTGATGGACTGGTTGGGGCAGTGAGGAGTATCAGTGAGTCGGGTGGTCGGCTTCCCGAAATAGGAATGTCTTAATGGAGCGTTTGAAGGAAGAAAAACTAGGGGAAAGTCTGACCGTATGAGGGAGAGTGTTCCAGAGGATGGGGGCTGCACGTGAGAAGTCCTGCAGTGTATCATGGGAAGAGGTGATGCGGGGAGCAGCTAGGCGCAGGTCACTGTTTGACCTTAGGGAGCGGGCTGGGGTGTATTTGGCGATTAGTGAGGACAGGTAGTGAGAGCTTTGTAGGTCAGGGAAAGGACCTTGAATTTAATTCTGCAGTGGATGGGGAGCCAGTGAAGGGACTCGCAGAAGGGAGCGGCAGAGACAGAGCGGCAGGTGAGGTAGATGGGGAGCCAGTGAAGGGACTCACAGAGAGGAGCGGCAGAGACAGAGCGGCGGGTGAGGTGGATGGGGAGCCAGTGAAGGGACTCGCAGAGAGGAGCGGCAGAGACAGAGCGGTGGGTGAGGTGGATGGGGAGCCAGTGAAGGGACTCGCAGAGGGGAGCGGCAAAGACAGAGCGGTGGGTGAGGTGGATGGGGAGCCAGTGAAGGGACTCGCAGAGGGGAGCGGCAGAGACAGAGCGGCGGGTGAGGTGGATGTGGAGCCAGTGAAGGGACTTGCAGAGGGGAGCGGTAGAGACAGAGTGGCAGGTAAGGTGGATGAGGAGCCAGTGAAGAGACTCGCAGAGGGGAGCGGCAGAGACAGAGCGGAAGGTGAGGTGGATGGGGAGCAAGTAAAGGGACTTGCAGAGGGGAGCGGCAGAGACAGAGAGGTGGGTGAGGTGGATGGGGAGCCAGTGAAGGGACTCGCAGAGAGGAGCGGCAGAGACAGAGCGGCGGGTGAGGTGGATGGGGAGCCAGTGAAGGGACTCGCAGAGGGGAGCGGCAGAGACAGAGCGGCGGGTGAGGTGGATGAGCCTGGCGGAGGCATTCAGAATGGATTGTAAGGGGGGAAAGGCGGGAGAGGGGGAGGCCAACTAGAAGATTATTACAATTGTCGAGTCGGGAGATTACCAGGGCGTGGATGAGTTGCTTTATGGTGTCAACGGTAAGAAATGGTCGAATTCTGGAGATATTACGCAACTGGTTGTTGCAGGAGGAGGAAAGAGACTGGATGCGCAATTGTGCATGATATGAAATGTGCTGCCAGCAATTTACATGTTATGATTTTTTTAATGTTGCACAATGTATATTTATAAATGCTAATACATCTTGCTTCATATCAGATAACGCAAAATATATCAGATGCTACCAATATTCTAAACTGCTCCAATACCAGAATATCACAGGTTTTATAGGGGGTTATTCAGAGAGCACCGAAATGTCAGCGACAATTCGGAGCTCTCTCCTTCCCTGCACTTCGGGGAATCAAATTTCCCCACCCTGCGGTCAATTCAGCATTCACCGCAGGGACCTGAAAGCTCAAAAACGCTGCAAACCCGCTGCAAACCCACCGAAAACCCGCCGAAATTCTGCTGAATTAACGCAACAGATGTGATCGGAAGTATCAGATCACGTCTCTAACCTCTGCAAATAACACGCTGAACATGTCTGGAAAAAGCATACGACCCGCTGAACACAGCACCAATCAGCCACCAGAAAAAGCTGACAAGCCGCCAGACTGGTAAAAAGAAAATAAAAAAAAGTTTCAAAGTTTCAAAAGTGAAACGCTGTTTGCAAAAGACTACTCAACGAAAATGTCAGAAATTTATATATAAAATCCTATGAATGATAATAAAAATGGCTGTTACAGAAAAAAACGCAATTAAAAATAAAACGGAAAAAAAAATTGCTGGAAAAAAATCCTGAAAAATCCCTAAAAGATCCTCAAAAATAAATAAATAAAGAGACTTTTTGCTGCAGATTAAAATAATAAACGGTTTATTAGATATTGAATAAAACGGGAATATTTTTAACATTGAAACCTATGGGATTCGCCTGAATAAACCTGTCGACTGAAACCACTGAACATCAGGGCAATTCACTGACATTTCTCTGCTGTTCAGTGTTAATAGATTAACCATTGCTTCTCTATGGGGGATTTCACTGCCGCCGAACAGCACCGTATTTCACTGCCACCGAACAGGCACCGTATTTCACTGCCAGCGAACAGGCACCGTATTTCAATGCCGCCGAACAGCACCGTATTTCACTGCCGCCGAACAGGCACTGTATTTCACTGCCGTCGAACAGGCACCGTACATGCAGGCAATTCACCGAATTTGGTGAACTGCCTGCTTTCTGAATAGCCGAATGGCCACGAAATGTCTCCATATGAGGAAACTCACTGCTTGGTGAAATTTTGGGACCAGATCGGCTCTCTCTGAATAACCCTGATTGAATTTCTTATGAAAAGTGGAAATAATATTAGTTTTATATATTTGTCCTTAAAATTCTGATTCTTTATCTGTTTCCAGGTTGTGAGGTCATGATGTGTCACTGAGGACTCTCCTAAACATGGATATCGTAAACACGAGCAGTTTCCACCCGGACTATTTTATCCTGAAAGGAATCGCCAGCCTGGAGAATTCTCACTTCCTCCTCTCCATCCCATTCTGCATCATGTACATCTTGGCTCTTATTGGAAACTCCACCCTTGTACTTTTGATCACCTTTAGTGAAAGTCTCCACCAGCCCATGTACATTTTCCTGGTCATGTTGGCCACCACTGACGTCTTCTTGTGCTCTACCACCGTGCCGAAGGCCCTCAGCATTTTCTGGTTTGGTTCCCATGAAATCCCATTTAATGGTTGTCTCATTCAGGTATTCTTCATCCACTTCCTGTTTGGGATGGAGTCGGCCATCTTGCTCCTCATGGCCTACGATCGATACATCGCTATCTGCTATCCATTAAACTATGCAATGAGTATGACGAACACGTTCATTAAACGATCAGCAGTATTGGCTGTTATCAGGGGTCTCTGTCTTGTAACCCCAATGGTTTTCCTTTTAATAAGGTTACCGTATGGCCAGAGCAACGTCATAGAACACACTTACTGTGAGCACATGGCGGTGGCCAGGCTGGCTACGGCCGACATATTGGTTAACATTGTGTATGGACTTACCATAGCCTTTCTTGCGTCTTTTATGGACATGTTCCTTATAGGTATATCATACTGTGTGATAATCCGGGCGGTCCTGAGACTCCCCTCCACGGAAGCTCGTTCCAAGGCATTTAACACGTGTGTGTCCCATATCTGTGTTATAGTCATGTTCTATGTACCGGCTTTCTTCTCTTTTATCGCACACAGGGTGGGACATAAACTCATCCCTCTCCAGGTCCACATCATGTTGGCCAACCTTTACGTTCTTGTTCCTCCCATGATGAACCCAATAATCTATGGTGTGAAAACCAAAGAGATCCGACACATTGTCTTCCAAGTCTTGGTTAGGATCATGTTTAGAAACAGGGATAAAGGACGTGGCACTGGCATTAATCTCTGCAGAAGTTAACGTGGTTATGTAGATGCTTGATATTTCTACACAATGTGATCCGGGCTCCATGTTTTACAGCAATTAAATGTGGAAATATGAGTTCCAGCAACATCAACAATGAGAAAACATGATTCCAAGAGACCACGTGAGCATTGATATAAAAAATGTCTTGTCCTGTCAGGAGACATGCTATGCTGGACGCAGAAAGACAACTGCCTGCACCAATTAGCTGTGAGTTGAACCACAGAAGCACCTTTCCCACCCTTTGCTCAAGTCCAGGTTTTTACACCACAGGAGCTACAGGTGTGACCTGATTTTGTTGAACTGCATATAAGGGCATAACCTTAAAACAACCCTCCCATCATGCAAGACCAGACAGGTGCCACCATGATCCATAGAGCGACCACTTTCCAGATATCCATAGAGTGGAAGAAGATCTGGTCCAGGCACTCAGCCTCCTTTTAAGACTTGAGCAACATTTCGGCAAAACAGCCATTTGTCAAACTGCATTCTGGGTTCTAACAGTTCATACACCTGACTGACCCCCAGGATTCTGGTCAGGAACCAAAAAGGGAGATCAAACTATTTGTCCAAGCAGACCATGCAGGGTCATCCTGAAGGGGGCGCTCTGTTGCATGTTGTGAAACGATGGAGGAGTGCGTACGCTGGTATCCATGGAGTGATCTATGAGTCTAGAGTTTTCTCCTCACAGAAAATGCCCCTCAGCCGGTACTATGATGCAAACGTTTGTGTTTTGATCAGTGACGCTGATTCCCAGTCACATGGCACTAACAGGGTTATTCAGAGAAAGGTGAAACTCAGGAGAATGACTGGAGAAGTGAAAATTCTAGGTCAAAATAACTAAACCAGAAAAATTCTCCCATTTATCTCACTTTCCAAATAGGCTATTTGGTCTAGATTGTTCTCTTCTCCTGCCAGTTCTCCTGATTTTCACCTTTCTCTGAATAACTCTGTAAGTGTATGAGGATTAGAAGGACCTCACACAGCCTCCACCTGATAGAATATCTGCATCTCAGCTGTCATTGCGAGGCCTTCATGGCTTGTGTTACATAAACCCTTTCTCCATGACCCATAATCCCCCGTCCTGCAGGAGAAAAGAGACCGGAAATCTGAGACCAATGAATCGGGGAGGCCTGGAGCTTTCATTGTCCTGTATCGACCACATCAATGGCCAATAGCCAGAGGCTTAAAATATCATTTATCATTAAAGCATGTGATGCCTTTCCTTCCTCTACCCCAACTCCTCTAGCCTGTAATCTCGTCCAAGCAGGGCCCTCTACACCTTGTGTTTCTGCGTCTATGTTTGTTTAAAGTTTGTCTCGTTCCCATTGGTTATTGCAAAGCGCTGCGGAAAGTGTTAGCGCCATATACATGACGATAATATTAATGACTAGTGCATTTATCTATGTGTGATTTAATAAAGCTGATCACTAATGATTTGTTACAATCTGCAGGTTAGATGTGTGCACATTATTTCATTCTGAATCGCATTTCAGGGGAAACATCGACAATTCATTATTTTTTTAAGAATTCCAAAACACAAATCGACACAAAAAGAAAACAGAAAGAAACAAATTGATATATAAAGAATCGATACGATTCAATGAATTATGTCCTAATAATCAGTAAATAATTATCTGCTAATATTCAAAAATAATTAATTACCTCCTATTAATAAAGAATGAATTGTCTGATAATATTCAACATTGAATAAATTATTTCCTATTAGGCATCATATTATTATGTATCTGCTAATATTCAGCACGGAAATAATTATCTGCTAATATTCAGCATAGAATGAATTATCTCCTAATAATCAGTAAATAATTAATTATCTGCTAATATTCAACAAGAATTAATTATCTCCTATTAATAAAAAAAATTGTCGGCTAATATTCAACATTGAATTCACTCCTATTAGTTAGCATATCATTATGTATCTGCTAATATTCAGCACAGGAATAATTATCTGTTACTAGACAGTATATAATTAATTATCTGCTATCATTCAGTATAATAAATATCTCCTATTAGTATATAATGAATTATCTGATAACATTCATTATAATAAATATCTCTTATTAGTATGTAATGAATTATCTGCTAATATTCAGTATAATAAATATCTCTTAATAGTATATAATGAGTTATCTGCTAATATTCAGTATAATAAATATCTCCTATTAGTATATAATGAATTATCTGATAACATTCATTATAATAAATATCTCCTATTAGTATGTAATGAATTATCTGCTAATATTCAGTATAATAAATATCTCCTATTAGTATGTAATGAATTATCTGATAACATTCATTATAATAAATATCTCCTATTAGTATGTAATGAATTATCTGATAACATTCATTATAATAAATATCTCCTATTAGTATGTAATGAATTATCTGCTAATATTCAGTATAATAAATATCTCCTATTAGTATGTAATGAATTATCTGATAACATTCATTATAATAAATATCTCCTATTAGTATGTAATGAATTATCTGATAACATTCATTATAATAAATATCTCCTATTAGTATGTAATGAATTATCTGCTAATATTCAGTATAATAAATATCTCCTATTAGTATATAATGAATTATCTGCTAATATTCAGTATAATAAATATCTCCTATTAGTATATAATGAATTATCTGCTAATATTCAGTATAATAAATATCTCCTAATAGTATATAATGAATTATCTGCTAATATTCAGTATAATAAATATCTCCTAATACTATATAATGAATTATCTGCTAATATTCAGTATAATAAATATCTCCTAATAGTATATAATGAATTATCTGCTAATATTCAGTATAATAAATATCTCCTAATAGTATATAATGACATATCTGCTAATATTCAGTATAATAAATATCTCCTAATAGTATATAATGAATTATCTGCTAATATTCAGTATAATAAATATCTCCTATTAGTATATAATGATTATCTGATAACATTCATTATAATAAATATCTCTTATTAGTATGTAATGAATTATCTGCTAATATTCAGTATAATAAATATCTCCTAATAGTATATAATGAATTATCTGCTAATATTCATTATAATAAATATCTCCTATTAGTATGTAATGAATTATCGGATAACATTCATTATAATAAATATCTCCTATTAGTATGTAATGAATTATCTGCTAATATTCAGTATAATAAATATCTCCTAATAGTATATAATGAATTATCTGCTAATATTCATTATAATAAATGTTGATTTATCTTCATCTTGATGAAGCCGTGATTGGAAATGGCGAAACGCGTTGAGTCTTTACTCTGAGTATTATACTCTAATTTTAACAGACACTATGACCATTTCATATTCTATACGGTTTTGGTAATCTGGTAAAAACTTTTTCAGTGGTTATGTGGCGTGGCCGCTGTGTTATATGCACCTATGCCGTAAATCAGTTATAATTGCCTTAGTTGTGATAATCTTGCAGCAATTATTGTTCAACATTATCATCTGGAAAACGTTGGTTGGCCGGGCCATAATGTTATAATGTTATATCACTAATCTAACGTCTTGATGTTCTTTTGGTGGGGCGTCTTCCCTATATGCTTAAGTGCTAAGTGCTTGGTTGTGTAGGGAGAGGTATTAGCAGTAGGAAAAGGGAAGTGCTCATGCCACTGTACAGAGCACTGGTGAGACCTCACTTGGAGTACTGTGTGCAGTACTGGAGACCGTATCTCCAGAAGGATATAGACATCTTAGAGAGAGTTCAGAGAAGGGCTACTAAAATGGTGTACGGCTTGAAGGAGAAAAGTTACCAGGAAAGGCTTAATGATCTTAACATGTACAGCTTGGAAAAAAGACGAGACAGAGGAGATATGATAGAAACATTTAAATACGTAAAGGGAATCCACAAGGTAGAGGAAGGGAGTATATTTAAAAGGAAACAAAGTAGCAAAACAAGAGGACATAGTCTTAGATTAGAGGGGCAAAGGTTTAAAAGTAACATCAGGAAGCATTATTTTACTGAGAGGGTGGTGGATACATGGAACAGTCTTCCAGTTGAAGTGGTAGAGGCTAAAACAGTAATTGAATTTAAGCAGGCATGGGATAGGCATAAGGCTATCCTAAACAAAAGATAAATCCAGGTAAAGTATCCATGTAATTGGGCGACTAGATGGGCCGAAAGGTTCTTATCTGCCGACATTTTTCTATGTTTCTATGTTTCTATGTTTCTAAGCATCTTTGTATGTCTGAATCAACACGGTTATACACGTATTAACGAGATCAGCAGCGTGCTATCTATATAAATGTTTTTTTCCTTGGACTGTCTGTAGACACGCATGATAAAAGCGTTTGCCAGAAACAAATTAAGTTTTCTCCTGCTGGGACATTAAGTTGCTACATTGATGAATAATTGGAGCCTCGTTTTCATATGTTTAAATGCCGACTATTTACGTATGATTTGATCAAACACGGCCATATATGTATTGAATAAACCAACAGCGTACTATCTAACAAATATTTTTTCAATAAGGCTGCTTGTTGATATGCATGACTAAAAGCGTACCATTTGTATTAATGACTCTCTGGCTGGGTTACTTATAGATACGTAAGATCAAAACGTATTCCTGAGTTAATTAAATGAAGTTTTCAGCTGTGGCATTATGGCATCACACTAGTGAATAGGTGAGGTCTCGTTCTATATGGTCAAGTGTGGACCATCTCTGTATGATCTGGACAATTAGCTATATGACATAAATTAATGTTTCGAAGTCGCCTTGGTGGGGTCCTTTATATGTTTAAGTGCAATTATCTGTATATGTCTGAACCCACATGGCTATATATGTATTGATGAGACTAACAGCGTGCCATCTATACAAATGATTTTTTTGCTGGGCCGCATGTAGACACGCATAATAAAGCGTTTCTCAGAACTAAATCAAAAGATAAAGTTTTTTTCGTTGGGGCACCAAGCTGCTATATGAATACAAATTGGTATTCCACTTTTTTCAACACGGCTATATACGTATTGACAAGAACAGCAGCGTGCCATTTATACATTTTTTTGTTGGGCTGCATGTAGATACGCATGAATAAAGCGTTCCTCAGAAATAATCCCAAATGCTAATTAAGTAGACACTTCCTCCACCTTGATCACCCTGATCATCCAATATACGTACCTTTGTGGCTACAGGTCGAGTCCTCCCTTTTCGTGACACCTTCATCCGCATGTACCATTACTAATTTGTTTCATTAACCTTAATAATTGTATTAGTGGTGCATATTGTGGTCCTACCGGACATGCTTCTTATAAGCCTATCCTAGATATACCATAATGTATACCTTACCATTCTTTTTGTGTTTTTTAACATTGTTTTGTATTGTTGTGTGGATTGTTTACATTATTGTTTAAAATAAAGTTGTTTTTTTCGTTTTTTCTAAATTGAATTTTGGGTTATCTCCTACCTTTGGAAGTTTTACTTCCGCTATATCGTTGTATAATTGTTTTAAATAGCTCTGTTTTTTCCTTTAACAGACCTTTTTATTATTATTCATAAGCCCTTATGTGTTAATTTCAGACATTTTCATCGAGTTTTTGCAAACAGCGTTTTAAATTTTGAAAGTTTCAATCGATTTTTTTTTTCTTACCACGTCGGTCAGCTTGTCAGCTTTTTTCCGACGCGTTCGGCAGGTTTGGGGTGGATTTTCGGATCGTACTGGCGGGTTATGGGCGGATTTTCGCAGATTGTTCGGATCCGATCAGCGGATTTTCCCTGCACTTCGAGGATTTGATTCCCCATACTGCGGGGAAAGAGAGAGCTCCAAAATGTCGGTGACATCTCTGAATAACCCCTGTAATTAATTATCTGTTACTTTTTAACATAGCATTAATTATCTCCTATCTAATCAGTCTATAATTAATTATCTATTACTTTTTAACATAGCATTAATTATCTCCTATCTAATCAGTCTATAATTAATTATCTATTACTTTTTAACATAGCATTAATTATCTCCTATCTAATCAGTCTATAATTAATTATCTATTACTTTTTAACATAGCATTAATTATCTCCTATCTAATCAGTCTATAATTAATTATCTACTAAAATTGAATTAATTAATTTATATTAGTCAATATATAATTAAATGTTGATTTCCATATAGAATTAATTATCTCCTATCTAATCAGTCTATAATTAATTATCTGTTACTTTTAACATATCATTAATTATCTCCTATCTAATCAGTCTATAATTAATTATCTATTACTTTTTAACATAGCATTAATTATCTCCTATCTAATCAGTCTATAATTAATTATCTATTACTTTTTAACATAGCATTAATTATCTCCTATCTAATCAGTCTATAATTAATTATCTATTACTTTTTAACATAGCATTAATTATCTCCTATCTAATCAGTCTATAATTAATTATCTATTACTTTTTAACATAGCATTAATTATCTCCTATCTAATCAGTCTATAATTAATTATCTACTAAAATTGAATTAATTAATTTATATTAGTCAATATATAATTAAATGTTGATTTCCATATAGAATTAATTATCTCCTATCTAATCAGTCTATAATTAATTATCTATTACTTTTAACATATCATTAATTATCTCCTATCTAATCAGTCTATAATTAATTATCTATTACTTTTTAACATAGCATTAATTATCTCCTATCTAATCAGTCTATAATTAATTATCTACTAAAATTGAATTAATTAATTTATATTAGTCAATATATAATTAAATGTTGATTTCCATATAGAATTAATTATCTCCTATCTAATCAGTCTATAATTAATTATCTGTTACTTTTTAACATAGCATTAATTATCTCCTATCTAATCAGTCTATAATTAATTATCTATTACTTTTTAACATAGCATTAATTATCTCCTATCTAATCAGTCTATAATTAATTATCTATTACTTTTTAACATAGCATTAATTATCTCCTATCTAATCAGTCTATAATTAATTATCTATTACTTTTTAACATAGCATTAATTATCTCCTATCTAATCAGTCTATAATTAATTATCTACTAAAATTGAATTAATTAATTTATATTAGTCAATATATAATTAAATGTTGATTTCCATATAGAATTAATTATCTCCTATCTAATCAGTCTATAATTAATTATCTGTTACTTTTTAACATAGCATTAATTATCTCCTATCTAATCAGTCTATAATTAATTATCTATTACTTTTTAACATAGCATTAATTATCTCCTATCTAATCAGTCTATAATTAATTATCTATTACTTTTTTACATAGCATTAATTATCTCCTATCTAATCAGTCTATAATTAATTATCTACTAAAATTGAATTAATTAATTTATATTAGTCAATATATAATTAAATGTTGATTTCCATATAGAATTAATTATCTCCTATCTAATCAGTCTATAATTAATTATCTGTTACTTTTTAACATAGCATTAATTATCTCCTATCTAATCAGTCTATAATTAATTATCTATTACTTTTTAACATAGCATTAATTATCTCCTATCTAATCAGTCTATAATTAATTATCTATTACTTTTTAACATAGCATTAATTATCTCCTATCTAATCAGTCTATAATTAATTATCTACTAAAATTGAATTAATTAATTTATATTAGTCAATATATAATTAAATGTTGATTTCCATATAGAATTAATTATCTCCTATCTAATCAGTCTATAATTAATTATCTACTAAAATTGAATTAATTAATTTATATTAGTCAATATATAATTAAATGTTGATTTCCATATAGAATTAATTATCTCCTATCTAATCAGTCTATAATTAATTATCTGTTACTTTTTAACATAGCATTAATTATCTCCTATCTAATCAGTCTATAATTAATTATCTATTACTTTTTAACATAGCATTAATTATCTCCTATCTAATCAGTCTATAATTAATTATCTATTACTTTTAACATATCATTAATTATCTCCTATCTAATCAGTCTATAATTAATTATCTATTACTTTTTAACATAGCATTAATTATCTCCTATCTAATCAGTCTATAATTAATTATCTATTACTTTTTAACATAGCATTAATTATCTCCTATCTAATCAGTCTATAATTAATTATCTACTAAAATTGAATTAATTAATTTATATTAGTCAATATATAATTAAATGTTGATTTCCATATAGAATTAATTATCTCCTATCTAATCAGTCTATAATTAATTATCTGTTACTTTTTAACATAGCATTAATTATCTCCTATCTAATCAGTCTATAATTAATTATCTGCTAAAATTGAATTAATTAATTTATGTTAGTCATATATATATATATATAATTAAATGTTGATTTTCTATATAGAATTAATTATCTCCTATTAGCCAGCATATAATTATTTATCTGCTAAAAATAAACATAAAATAAATTAATTCCTGATAGCATATAATTAATTATCTGCTAATATTGAGCCTAAAATTCTTTATCTCCTACTAGTCAGTCTATAATTAATTATCTGCTAATATTCAGTATAAAATTAATTATGCATATATTATCCTTTCTGAAGCGCACAGTACCAGGAATTAAAGGAAGATTAAAAAGGTCTGTTAAAGTGACACTGATTTTATTTATGGTCTGCAGGTCTTTGCATTTGTAAGTTTACATGTATAACATTCAGTGTCCCCCTCTCCAATAATATATATATACACGCAATCCACGATCTCCACACTCCAAATCTGGTCACTCATCTCCTGGTGCTGGGACTTGGCCAATAACAAAACACACGAGGCTCCGCAACTCAGGAATAAAGTAAATTTAATTCTATGATCGACGTTTCCGTCCTCAAGGACTTTTATCAAGACATGGGTGTACATATATATATATTAGGGCTGCGGAAATTAACGATTAATCCATCGATTAATCGTTAATTTTTTTGGTCGATTAAAATATTTTTAATTGACCAGTTGCACAAAGCACACAGCAGCGCCGCCGCGTGCTTTGCGCCGCGTGTTCAGCTCCTTGTGGGCGTCCGTCGGCATGGAGCTTTGGGCGCTCGTCTGGGGGAACCACGTGAACAGCCATGTTCTCGCAATATCACGGCTCGTCACGTGGTTCCCCCAGGCGAGCGCCCAAGCTCCATGCTGGAGGCAATATGTCCATGTGAGCTGGGGGCAATATGTCCATGTGAGCTGGGGCAATATGTCCATGTGGGCTGGGGGCAATATGTCCATGTGAGCTGGGGCAAAGCAATATATCCATGTGAGCTAGGGGCAAAGCAATATATCCATGTGAGCTAGGGGCAAAGCAATATATCCATGTGAGCTAGGGACAAAGCAATATATCCATGTGAGCTAGGGGCAAATCAATATGTCCATGTGAGCTGGGGCAATATGTCCATGTGAGCTGGGGGCAATATGTCCATGTGAGCTGGGGCAATATGTCCATGTGAGCTGGGGGCAAAGCAATATATCCATGTGAGCTGGGGGCAAATCAATATGTCCATGTGAGCTGGGGACAAAGCAATATATCCATGTGAGCTAGGGGCAAAGCAATATATCCATGTGAGCTGGGGGCAAAACAATACGTCCATGTGAGCTGGGGCAATATGTCCATGTGAGCTGGGGGCAATATGTCCTTGTGAGCTGGGGCAATATGTCCATGTGAGCTGGGGGCAAAGCAATATATCCATGTAAGCTGGGGGCAAATCAATATGTCCATGTGAGCTGGGGCAATATGTCCTTGTGAGCTGGGGCAATATGTCCATGAGAGCTGGGGCAAATCAATATGTCCATGTGAGCTGGGGCAATATGTCCATGTGAGCTGGGGGCAATATGTCCATGTGAGCTGGGGGCAAAGCAATATATCCATGTGAGCTGGGGCAATATATCCATCATATATATATATATATATATTAGTGAGTTTTATTGCTGTGGATTCTGTGATACGCTCATACACACCGCACATTGCTGTGAGTTTTATTACTGTGGAGCGATGTTATATCCTTTTTTTAAGTTTTTCTTTTCTGATCTTTATGTGCGTTATAATTAATTGAAATTAATCGATTAAAACAATTTGGTTAGTCGAACAGAAAATTTTTAATCATTACCAGCCCTAATATTTAAATATATATATACACACACACACATTGCCATGTCCCCCTCCTCTGTATAAATTATATGTCTCTGCATCATGCCCTTTTCATATATATAATATATATATATTATATATATATATATATATATATATATATCTTTTGACGTTCCGCTACTCAGAGACTTGTCAATGTAAAACGTATTTATTAAGGTCGACGTTTCAGTCCTAAACGGACTTTTCTCAAGACAGTCTAAATATAAATATATATATTTACAGGTTTCAATCCTCTATAGAAACAATATATATATACCCTGACATATCTCCCTCCCCTATATAAATAATACTGTATATATCGATACATCTCCCAATGCTCTATGTAAATATTATCGAAACATTATTTCTGCTACACCTGCTGTTTGTGCTGTTTATGTATTATTTGTACAAACAGTGGGTGCGTAACCTTTATATTAACAATATATAACGTATCCTGGTAAATCGTCCAGCGCGTGTAATACCTGCATACACAGACCAATCCCAACGCCGCTTTGTATAGATACTAAAGGGAAACTTTGCATTTATTAGAATTGGAGTTTATTTAGTAACTTATTAACCCCTTCACTACCAAGTGAATTTTAAAAAAAAACATTGTCAGGAACCAGTGGTTTTTTGAAAATGCTTTTTTAATTAATTATACTGTAAGACATATTTAAAAATACTCCCAATGAATCTTTTACTGTACTAACACATTTGGCCAGTAGATGGAGCCATCTACTGCCAAACTGAGTTACAGTTGCAGCCCGCAGTTCACTGCTACAAATGCATCAGCTGCAATGTCAGGACATCCAGTTAGCTGATTTTACACAGTTTTATCTCTTTGGGCTTTATGCCCACAGGGCTAAAACTTTAGGGGCACCTTCTGCACCCCAAAAGCAAACAAAATTCATTTGCGTTTGGGCTTCAGATCAGCAGATCGAGATATCTCGATATAAAAGCACCAGATGGCTCCTTTGAAGCCTGAGATATGTCAATCTCAGTAGTGGTGAGCACTGGTGAGACCTCACTTGGAGTACTGTGTGCAGTACTGGAGACCGTATCTCCAGAAGGATATAGACATCTTAGAGAGAGTTCAGAGAAGGGCTACTAAAATGGTGTACGGCTTGAAGGAGAAAAGTTACCAGGAAAGGGTTAATGATCTTAACATGTACAGCTTGGAAAAAAGACGAGACAGAGGAGATATGATAGAAACATTTAAATACGTAAAGGGAATCCACAAGGTAGAGGAAGGGAGTATATTTAAAAGGAAACAAAGTAGCAAAGCAAGAGGACATAGTCTTAGATTAGAGGGGCAAAGGTTTAAAAGTAACATCAGGAAGCATTATTTTACTGAGAGGGTGGTGGATACATGGAACAGTCTTCCAGTAGAAGTGGTAGAGGCCAAAACAGTGATTGAATTTAAGCAGGCATGGGATAGGCATAAGGCTATCCTAAACAAAAGATAAATCCAAGTAAAGTATCCATGTAATTGGGCGACTAGATGGGCCGAAAGGTTCTTATCTGCCGACATTTTTCTATGTTTCTATGTTTCTAGTGAAGGGGTTACTGAGACGTTGCACACAGCTTGGAGCAGAATCATTTATCCAAAATGCAATACTCACCTCTCATCCTGCAGGGGAGGAGGGGAGCAGAGTGAGACTGGAGGAAAAAAGTCCCCAGTCTCCCTCTGCGAATCACTCCGCCGACCTGCTGGATCTCACGAGAGGTGAGATCCTGCAGGTCAGCTGACCCATCAGTACAAGCCTCCATGGAGTCCTATGGACTCCAGAAGAGGATATTTGTGGTGGCGCATTATTGCAAAGAAACTACTGAACGAAAATGCATGAAAATGTGATATGAGATCCTATGAATAATAATAAACAGGTCTGTTACAGAAAAAAAATAACGGCATTTATAAAACATTATAAAACATTTATAAAACATTTTTTTCTTGCTCTTTACTGCAGATTAAAATAATAAATGGTTTATTAGATATTGAATAAAACGGGAATATTTTTAACATTGACACCTATGGGATTCTCCTGATTAAACCTGTCGAATGAAACCACTGAACATCAGGGCATTTCACTGACATTTCTCTGCTGTTCTATGTGAATAGATTAACCATTGCTTCTCTATGGGGATTTCACTGCCGCCGAACAGCGCCGTATTTCACTGCCGCCGAACAGCACAGTATTTCACTGCCGTCGAACAGGCACTGTATTTCACTGCTGCCAAACAGGCACCGTATTTCACTATCACCTAACAGCACCATATTTCACTGCTGCCGAACAGGCATCGTATTTCACTGCCCTCGAACAGGCATCGTATTTCACTGCCATCGAACAGCACTGTATTTCACTGCTGCCGAACAGCACCATGTTTCACTGCCGTCAAACAGGCACCGTATTTCACTGCCACCAAACAGGCACCGTATTTCACTGCCGTCGAACAGGCACCGTATTTCACTGCCATCGAACAGGCACCGTATTTCACTACCGTCGAACGGGCATCGTATGTGCTAGCTATTCGTCAATATTAGGTGAACCGCCTTCTCTCTGAAAGCCGAATGGTCACGAAATGTCACCGTACGGGGAAACTCAGTGTTCGGTGCATTTTCGGGGCCAGTTCGGCTCCCTCTAAAGAAACCTAATACGGTTCTTCTGCCCAGAGATTTAACCCAACTGCTCCATCATACACACTCCGTCTTGTCTTCCCCTTTGTCGCTGCTTTTACTATTACATCAGCCCGCCAAGATACTCCTTCCATTATTCATGCATGTGCAGAATCATGAATGTGGATTTGGGGCTCTGAGGGAAGTACATGCGTGCGCATTCAGAGCTCTGAGGAAGGTACATGCGTGCGCATTAAGAGCTCTGAGGGAGGTACAAGCGTGCGCATTCAGAGCTCTGAGGGAGGTACATGCATGCGCATTCAGAGCTCTGAGGGAGGTACAAGCATGCACATTCAGAGCTCTGAGGGAGGTACAAGCATGCGCATTCAGAGCTCTGAGGGAGGTACAAGCATGCGCATTCAGAGCTGTGAGGGAGGTACATGCGTGCGCATTCAGAGCTGTGAGGGAGGTACATGCGTGCGCAGAGATGTGAGGGAGGTACATGCATGCGCATTCAGAGCTGTGAGGGAGGTACATGCGTGCGCATTCAGAGCTCTGAGGGAGGTACAAGCATGCGCATTCAGAGCTGTGAGGGAGGTACATGCGTGCGCATTCAGAGCTGTGAGGGAGGTACATGCGTGCGCATTCAGAGCTGTGAGGGAGGTACATGCATGCGCATTCAGAGCTGTGAGGGAGGTACATGCGTGCGCATTCAGAGCTGTGAGGGAGGTACATGCGTGCGCATTCAGAGATGTGAGGGAGGTACATGCATGCGCATTCAGATCTCTGAGGGAGGTACAAGCATGCGCATTCAGAGCTCTGAGGGAGGTACAAGCATGCGCATTCAGAGCTGTGAGGGAGGTACATGCGTGCGCATTCAGAGCTCTGAGGGAGGTACAAGCATGCATGCATTCAGAGCTCTGAGGGAGGTACAAGCATGCGCATTCAGAGCTGTGAGGGAGGTACATGCATGCGCATTCAGAGCTGTGAGGGAGGTACATGCGTGCGCATTCAGAGCTGTGAGGGAGGTACAAGCATGCACATTCAGAGCACTGAGGGAGGTACAAGCATGCGCATTCAGAGCTGTGAGGGAGGTACAAGCATGCGCATTCAGAGCTGTGAGGGAGGTACAAGCATGCGCATTCAGAGCACTGAGGGAGGTACAAGCATGCGCATTCAGAACTGTGAGGTAGGTACAAGCATGCGCATTCAGAGCTGTGAGGGAGGTACAAGCATGCGCATTCAGAGCTGTGAGGGAGGTACAAGCATGCGCATTCAGAGCTGTGAGGGAGGTACATGCATGCGCATTCAGAGATGTGAGGGAGGTACAAGCATGCGCATTCAGAGCTGTGAGGGAGGTACAAGCATGCGCTTTCAGAGCTCTGAGGGAGGTACAAGCATGCGCATTCAGAGCTGTGAGGGAGGTACATGCGTGCGCATTCAGAGCTGTGAGGGAGGTACAAGCATGCGCATTCAGAGCTCTGAGGGAGGTACAAGCATGCGCATTCAGAGCTCTGAGGGAGGTACAAGCATGCGCATTCAGAGCTCTGAGGGAGGTACAAGCATGCGCATTCAGAGCTGTGAGGGAGGTACATGCGTGCGCATTCAGAGCTGTGAGGGAGGTACAAGCATGCGCATTCAGAGCACTGAGGGAGGTACAAGCATGCGCATTCAGAGCTGTGAGGGAGGTACATGCGTGCGCATTCAGAGCTGTGAGGGAGGTACATGCGTGCGCATTCAGAGCTCTGAGGGAGGTACAAGCATGCGCATTCAGAGCTGTGAGGGAGGTACATGCGTGCGCATTCAGAGCTCTGAGGGAGGTACAAGCATGCGCATTCAGAGCTGTGAGGGAGGTACATGCATGCGCATTCAGAGCTGTGAGGGAGGTACATGCGTGCGCATTCAGAGCTGTGAGGGAGGTACAAGCATGCGCATTCAGAGCTGTGAGGGAGGTACAAGCATGCGCATTCAGAGCACTGAGGGAGGTACAAGCATGCGCATTCAGAGCTGTGAGGGAGGTACATGCGTGCGCATTCAGAGCTGTGAGGGAGGTACATGCGTGCGCATTCAGAGCTCTGAGGGAGGTACAAGCATGCGCATTCAGAGCTGTGAGGGAGGTACATGCGTGCGCATTCAGAGCTCTGAGGGAGGTACAAGCATGCGCATTCAGAGCTGTGAGGGAGGTACATGCATGCGCATTCAGAGCTGTGAGGGAGGTACATGCGTGCGCATTCAGAGCTGTGAGGGAGGTACAAGCATGCGCATTCAGAGCTGTGAGGGAGGTACAAGCATGCGCATTCAGAGCTGTGAGGGGGTACAAGCATGCGCATTCAGAGCTGTGAGGGAGGTACATGCGTGCGCATTCAGAGCTCTGAGGGAGGTACATGCATGCACATTCAGAGCTCTGAGGGAACTGAGGGAGGTACATGCATGTGTAGCAAACCAGAAGCATGTGCCAGAATACGGAACATTGCTGTGCGGGGTCTGTCCAGTGTCACCTGAGCAGAAAGAGGACAGACCCGGTGCAGCAATGTTCTGGAGACAGTGAGTGTGACGAGCGCAGCCTGCGATTAGGTGCGACCCTTGTTACTGTGAACCGAACTGCCCCTGCTCTATACATGCACGGCATTTGCTGCTGCGGTGCCTCTTGGATGTGGATCCTGACGGCACAGAGAGCCTCAACTTCATCTTATGAGGATTTCATTTTAATTAAATAATTAAAAACTGGAAAATTAATTACATTTATAAAAGCTCATATATAGAAAGTATCCAGACATTCCGCCGCCCCCCCCCCCCATCCTCACACCACGGAGCTGCTCGCGCTGGAAGAAACAGAACAATCAGGGGGTTCAGTAAATATTTTAATCTAATTGAACATTTAGCTCTTGTAGTTATTAAACTGACAGGAAACACACAGACAGGAAATCCCGGGGGATTTATACCCAGCGGCATCCAGAACTTACACTGACTTATATACAGGAGGAGAAACAGAGAGAGACGGACAAACGTAAAGGAAGACAGAGACAGAGAGAAGAACACAAAGAACTGAGATCATCAGAAAGAACATTGGGTAAGAAAGAAAGAGAGAAAGAGAGAAAGAGAGAAAGAGAGAAAGAAAGAGAGAAAGAGAGAAAGAAAGATAGAGAGAAGAAAGTGAGAAAGAAAGAGAGAGAGAAAGAAAGAGAAAAAAGAGAGAAAGAGATAAAGAAAGAGAGAAAGAAAGAAAGAGAAAAAAGAAAGAAAGAGATAAAGAAAGAGAGAAAGAAAGAAAGAGAAAAAAGAAAGAAAGAGAGAAAGAAAGAGAGAGAGAAAGATAAAGAGAGAGAGAGAAAGAAAGAAAGAAAGAAAGAGAGAGAAAGAAAAAGAAATATAGAGAGAGAGAAAGAAAGAAAGAGAGAGAGAAAGAAAGAAAAGAGAAAGAAAGAAAGAGAGAAAGAGAAAGAAAGATGGAGAGAAAGAAAGAAAGAAAGAAAGAGAGAAAAAGGAGAGAGAGAAAGAAAGAAAGAAAGAAAGAGAGAGAAAGGGAGAAAGAGAGAGAGAAAGAAAGAAAGACAGAAAGAAAGAGAGAAAGAGATAAAGAAAGAGAGAAAGAAAGACAGAAAGAGAGAAAGAAAGACAGAAAGAGAGAAAGAAAGACAGAAAGAGAGAAAGAAAGAAAGAAAGAGAGAGAGAAAGAAAGAAAGAAAGAAAAAAGAAAGAGATAAAGAAAGAGAGAATGAGAGAGAGTAAGAAAGAAAGACAGAAAGAAAGAGAGAGATAGAGAGAAAGAAAGAGAGAAAGAAAGAGAGAAAGAAAGTGAGAGAGAAAGAAAGAGAAAAAAGAAAGAAAGAGCGAAAGAAAGAAAGAGAAAGAAAGAAAGAAAGAGAAAGAAAGAGAGAAAGAAAGAAAGAGAAAGAAGAGAGAGAAAAAAGAGAGAAAGAAAGAGAGAAAGAAAGAGAGAGAAAGAAAGAGAGAAAGAAAGAGAGAAAGAAACAAAGAAAGAAACAAAGAAAGAGAGAGAGAGAAAGAAAGAGAGAAAGAAACAAAGAAAGAAAGAGAACGAGAAGAGAGAAAGAAAGAAAGAGAGAAAGAAAGAGAGAAAGAGATAAAGAAAGAGAGAAAGAAAGAGAGAAAGAAAGAAAGAAAGAAAGAAAGAGAAAGAAAGAGAGATATAGAGAGAAAGAAAGAAAGAGATAAAGAAAGAGAGAAAGAAGAGAGAGAAAGAAAGAAAGCGAAAAGAAAAAAAGAGAAAGAAAGAGAGAGAAGAAAGAAAGAGAGAGAAAGAAGAAAGAGAAAAAAGAAAGAAAGAGATAAAGAAAGAGAGAAAGAGAGAAAGAAAGAGAGAAAGAGAAAGAAAGAAAGAAAGAAAGAAAGAGAGAAAGAAAGAGAGAAAGAAAGAAAGAGAGAAAGAAAGAGAGACAGAAAGAAAGAGAGAAATAAGGAAAGAAAGAGAGAGAGAAAGAAAGAAAAAAGAAAGAAAGATAAAGAAAGAGAGAGAGAGAGAAAGAAAAAAGAAAGAGAGAAAGAAAGATAGAAGGAAAGAAATAGAGAAAGAAAAAAAGAGATAGAGAAAGAAAAAGAAAGAAAGAAAGAAAGAAAGAAAGAAAGAAAGAAAGAAAGAAAAGAAAGAAAGAAAGAAAGAAAGAAAGAAAGAAAGAGAGAAAGGCAGATGGAGAAAAAGAAAGAAAGAAAAAAGAAAGAAAGAAAGAGAGAGAAAGAAAGAGAGAAAGGCAGATGGAGAAAAATAATGAGCATTGAGTGAGAAAAGACATTAAAAGGATAAACGATCACAAAACAATCATCAGCTTCAGACGACAAACTATAGAAAGAATAAACAAGGATAAAGAGACAAGATATAAAAAGATAAAGACACTGAATGATTGTGAGATCTCATTCCATGCGCTGGGGGTGAGTGATACAATTCCTGCAAATACACAAAACATTTCATTTATTCAATTCATATTTTACTATAATAATGAATAGAAACAATAGGATTTATTTGTGCAGCTGCTTTATCTATAGACACTTTAACCCTTTCGCTGCTGAGGCTTTTCCCGCCCCTGTGCTGAGGTCATTTTTACCGGTTTTGCTCATCATGTTTAAACGTGTTTTGAAGGCTTATTTTAGTATATGACCCAGACATATTATATATCGTTCTTTCCGTCAGACTCGGCAGATTCATAATATGTCATTATTATATGTATACGTCATGACCTGTCTGTATATTATAACAACAAATGCAATAAAATATGAATTTTCAATAATTTACAACGTGTAAAGTGTTTTTTTTTCACATTTTAACATGCGAGCAATTGCGGTTATATTTTGTATGGGGTGCGCTTGTTAAAAAAATTAGAGATGGGGTCTCGTTACATTTTTTTGGGGGGAAAATTACGCGATTTTTAACAAACGCACGGCATACAAAAATCGTTAGTGCAGCATCATTGTTCACATTATAATTGAAATGGGAACAATATTGCTGCAAAACTTGTTTATTTTTTTTTTAATATTTTTATTTTTAATTTTAATTTTTTTAAAAAAACTTTTTTCACAGTCGTGTTTGGTATCGTTGGAACGGCCATGCTCTGGCCGATCCAACAGTACCAAACTTTAACCCCTAGCTGCCACGGATCGGGAGATAGGGGGTTCATTGGAACCCCCTATCTCCACCATTGGTGGCAACTAGGGGTTAACTCCAGGACTGGCATCATCGTGCTATGCGTCATCGTGCTATGGCGAATTGCCTGCTCTCTGGATAGCCGAATGGCCAAGAAAGGTAACCAAACGCTGATTTTCAGCGTTCGGTTACCTTTCTCAAGCAATATGGATCTCTTCGAATTACCCTGTATGTTTCAGCACCATAGACAGCTCCAGAGCTATCCATGGTGCTGATTCAGAATCAAGGACAGCATCCTTGTTAAAAAAATAAACCATTATTAAATATTTAATAAAAACATGGAATATTTTTTACATTGAAACCTATGGGGGGGGAAAAGCCTTGTTGCTTTAAAATAAATTAGGAAACATAAAATCGAAACTGAAAATCCCCAAAAAGTGCCTCAAAAAATCCAAATAAATCTATATATATAAACGCGAAAGTCCTGACTGACTGACTGACTGACTGATCAACGCCCAGCTGAAACCGTTTAACCTAGGAACGTGAAATTTTGAAGGTGCACTGTTTTTATGATGTAGGCACCCACTAAGGAAGGATTTTTGGAAACTCCGCCCCTAAGGGGGTGAAAAAGGTGGTTGAATATTTTAAACCAGATACCTATAGCTCAAAATCAGAATATGTTACAGACGTGAAAATCGGTATTTAGATTCGTCTGGAAAAATAAAAAAACATGTATTTTACCATTTTCTAAAAATTCCATGGGGGGGCCAAAATGGGTGGTAAAATACTTCTATATATATAAACGTGAAAGTCCTGACTGACTGACTGACTCATCAACGCCCAGCTGAAACCGTTTAACCTAGGAACGTGAAATTTTTAAGGTGCACTGTTTTTATGATGTAGGCACCCACTAAGGAAAGATTTTTGGAAAATCCACCCATAAGGGGGTGAAAAAGGGAGTTGAATATTTTAAACAGGATACCTATAGCTCAAAAACAGAAGATGCTACAGATGTGAAAAATCGGTATTTAGGTTCGTCTTGAAAAATAAAAAAAACACGTATTTTACCGTTTTTCAAAAATCCAAGTGGGGGCAAAAAAAGGGGGTTGAATATTTTAAACGGGATACCCGTATCTCCAAAACAGACTATGTAACAGTCCTGAAAATTGGTATTTAGATTAGTCTTGAAAAATAAAAAAACACGTATTTTACCATGTTCTGAAAATTCCTTGGGGGGGGCAAAAAGGGGGGTTGAATACTTTTATCAGTATACCTATATTTCAAAAACCGAAGATGTTACGGGTGTGAAATTTGGTATTTACAATCTTCGTGAAAAAAACAAACATGTTTTTTGCCATTTTCCACAAATCCAATTGGAGGGGGGGGTCAGGGGAAGGGGTCTGAATATTTTTTATCATTATACCTATATTTCAAAATTCAACGATGTTACAGATGTGAAATTTGGTATTTACAATCTTCTTGAAAAATAAAAACAGGTGCTTCACCATTTTCCAAATCCTTCTTCGTGAAAAAATCCAAACATGTGTTTTGCCATTTTCCACAAATCCAAAAAAGGGGGGGGGGTCGAGGGAAAGGGGTCTGAATACTTTTATCAGTATATCTATATTTCAAAAACCAAGATGTTACAGGTGTGAAGTTTGATAATTACAATCTAGTTTGATAATTACAATCTTTTGAAAATAAAGAACACGTGTTTTACCTTTTTCCAAAAATCCAAGTGGGGGTAAAAAAAAGGGGTTAATACTTTTAAACAGGATACCTACGTGTCAAAAACAGAAGATGTTACAGACATGAAAATTGGTATTTAGATTTGTCTTGAGAAACAAAAAAACACCTATTTTACCATTTTCCAAAAATCCAGTGGGAGGGGGAAAAAAGGGGGATTGAATACTTTTATCAGTATACCTATATTTCCAAAAACCAAAGATGTTACAGGTGTGAAATCTGGCACTTACAATCTTCTTGAAAAATAAAAAAACACATGTTTTACCATTTTCCAAGAATCCCACGTGGTGGGTGAAAAAAGGGGGGTGAATACTTTTCAACAGGATACCTATATCTCAAAAACAGAAGATGTTACCGACGTGAAAATTGGTATTTAGATTCGTCTTGACAATGAAACAACATGTATTTTACCATTTTCCAAAAATCCAGTGGGGGGGCAAAAAGGGGGATGATTACCTTTATTACTATAGCTATATTTCAAAAACCAATGTTGATACAGGTGTGAAATTCGATATTTACAATCTTCGTGCAAAAAACCCATGTTTTACCATTTTCCGAAAATTCAGTTAAGGGGGGTGGGGGAAAGGGATGTGAATACTTTTATCAGTATACCTATATTTCAAAAACCAAAGATGTTATGGGTGTGAAATTTGGCACTTACATTCTTCTTGAAAAATAAAAAAACACGTGTTTTACAATTTTCCAAAAATCCCAAGTGGGGGGGAAAGGGGGTTCTACCAAAAAAACCTCAAGCTTCTTTTAAAAAAATCAATTTTAACAAATCCTAAAATCCACGCGAGCGAAGCCGCGGGCAAAAGCTAGTAAATAAATAAGGATACTTTTCTCTGCAAAAAAAATAAAATAAAAGTAAACTGTTGAATAAATATTTAATAAAAACTGGGATATTTTTGCATTGAAAACTGTAGGATTTGCCTGATTAAACCTGTCGCACGAACCATTGAAATCAGTGTTAGAAATTAGGGTTAGAAGCTAGGATTAGTATTTCTAACTCTAATTTCTAACCCTAGCGTCTAACCCTAATTTCTAACACTGATTATCAGTGGATCGTTGGACAGGTTTAATTCCGTTCATTCCATTTTTTTTTTTATTTTTTTTAATTTTGGGTCATTATGGTCCAGGTTTGTTTATCATTTCGGATAATTTTGTTCTGTTTTTTCTTTTCAGATAATTTTCCGTTCCGATATTTCCTTTCATTGTTTTCATTACGCTACTGCGATTCATATTTTCGGCCAATTCGTAAATTCGGACGGCCGATTTTTTTGTATTTCAGAAATGATTCCAAAATACGAAAATGATGATTTTCGTCCGAATTTGGATTTGGATCAAAGTGAAATGCACATGTCTAGATGTGAGCTAGATGAGTCTGGCAGAGGAGTTCATTATAGACAGTAGAGGGGTTAGTTGTGAGAGGTATGGTAAGTGTGGAAGATGAGCCTGGCAGAGGTGTCCATTACAGACTGTAGAATGGTGAGGTCTGAGAGGTACGGGATGTGAAGTAGATGAGTCTTGCAGAGGTGTTCAATACAGACTGTAGAGGGGTGAGGTGTGAGAGGTACAGGATGTGAGGTAGATGAGTCTGGCAGAGACGTTCATTACAGTTTGTAGAGCGGTGAGGTGTGAGAGGTACAGAATGTAAGATAGATGAGGCTTGCAGAGGTGTTCATTACAGACTGTGGAGGGGTGAGGTGTGAGAGGTATGGCATGTGAGGTAGATGAGTCTTGCAGAGGTGTTCATTATAGATTGTAGAGAGGTGAGGTGTGAGAGGCACAGGATGTGAGGTGGATGAGCCTGGCAGAGGCATTCATTACATACTGTAGAGGGGTGAGGTGTGAAATGTACAGGATGTGCGGTAGATGAGTCTTGCAGAGGAGTTCTTTATAGATTGTAGAGGGGTGAGGTGTGAGTAGTGCAAGACATGACGTGTGAGAGGAATGGGATGTGAGGTGGGTAAGTCTGGCAAAGGCATTCATTATAGACTATAGAGAGGTGACGTGAGAGGTACGGGATGTGAGGTAGATGAGTCTTGCAGAGGCACTCAATATAGATTGTAGAGGGGTGAGGTGTGAACGGTACGGGATGTGAGCTGGATGAGTCTGACAGAGGTGTTCATTACAGACTGTAGAGGGGTGACGTGTGAGAAGTAGATCTGAGGTGGTGATCCTGGCAGAGGTGTTCATTATAGACTGTAGGGGGTGAGGTGTGAGAGGTACTGGATGTGAGGTAGTTGAGTCTTGAAGAGGCGTTCACTACAAATGTTTGTGTGGAAAGGAGAAATCAGGTCTAAGAGGACACACGAGTTGGTGAGCCTGTGAGGAAGACATAATGGAAGCACCACACATTGGAAGGAGATGATGCACAAGGATATAGAGGGAGGGAAGACATTGAGTTTGTGTTTTGGAGAGACTAAGCGATAAGAAACGAGTTTACATCTAGTTTATAAGAGCAGACAGGCAGGCGGTGACACTCAGTTAATGTACATTGAGTCAATCCAGCATGATGTCTCCACTTCTTCCCACAGAATGAATTCCATTTATAACGTGTGATGATACACACATACACAAAATAAACACAAAGGGCCATATTACATAGTTGGTGCTAACTTAACCAGAGCTGTTGTAAACTTCCCAGAGCCATTATAGCCTTTGGAGGTTTTCAGTTTACAACAGCTCTGGTTAAGTTAGCACCAACATTGTAATATAGCCCAAAGAATGTTAAATACTTACTAAAAGAGGCAAAGAATGACATTACTTCTATTTCTATTCATCTCCAAAACTCTGACTTCTTTATCTGTTTCCAGGTTGTGAGGTCATGATGTGTCACTGATGACGCTCTTAAACATGGATATTGTAAACACAAGCAGCTTCCACCCGGAGCATTTTATTCTGAAAGGAATCCCCGGCTTGGAGAATTCTCACTTCCTCCTTTCTATCCTGTTTTCCTCCATGTACATATTGGCTCTCGTCGGAAACTCCATCTTGGCACTCTTAATCACCATCACTGAAAGTCTCCACCAGCCCATGTACATTTTCTTGGTCATGTTGGCTGTCACTGACGTCTTCTTGTCCTCTACCACCGTGCCGAAGACCCTCAGCATTTTCTGGTTTCGTTCCCATGAAATATCTTTTAATGGTTGTCTCATTCAGGTATTCCTCATCCACTTCCTGTCGGGGATAGAGTCGGCCATCTTGCTCCTCATGGCCTATGATCGATACGTTGCTATCTGCTTCCCATTGACTTACACGACGAATATGACGAACACGTTCATTAAACGATCAGCAGTATTGGCTGTTATCAGGGATCTCTGTCTAATAACTCCATTGGTTTTCCTTTTAATAAGGTTACCGTATCGCCAGAGCAACGTCATAGAACACACTTACTGTGAGCACATGGGAATGGCCAGGCTGGCTACGGCTGACATATTGGTTAACGTTGTGTATGGGCTCATTGCAATCTTTTTCACGTCCGTTACCGATGTGTTCGTTATAGCTGTATCATACTTTGTGATAATCCGGGCGGTCTTGAGACTCCCCTCCACAGAAGCTCGTTTCAAGGCCTTTAACACATGCGTGTCCCATATCTGTGTCCTACTCATGTTCTATGTACCGGCTTTTTTCTCTTTTATTGTGCACAGGGTGGGGCATAAAGTCATCTCTCTCCAGGTCCACATTCTGTTGGCCAACCTTTACTTTCTTTTTCCTCCCATGATGAACCCAATAATCTACGGTGTGAAAACCAAAGAAATTAGGCATGTTATATCTCAGATATTGGTGAGGAACATATTTAGAAACAGGGGCGAAGGTCGTGGCAGTCTCCTAAATCTCTGCAGAGGATAATGTGGTTGTGATGATGCTTGATATTTTAGAGTCATGTGATTCGGGCTCCATGTTTTAGTGTATTTGTGAAAATATGAGGTCTCGCAACATCAACATCACATCAATTCAAAAACTTGATTCCAAGAGACTGTAGGGTAGAGTTGCTCATGCTTGGCCCGCCAGATGTTGTTGAACTAGCTCTCCCATTATACTCTGCCTCTCGCCAGGTCAACAATGGTTTGTGGGAAATGTAGTTCCATAATACACCAAGGTTGAGCACCCCTGCTCTATGGTTTATTCACATCGTTCATTCAATCTTGTCGTTTGGTGGGTTTACTTTGTTAGACTTCAGGGAACTACAGTTGATCAACTCTGATGAAACTATGGTAAAGTTACTTTTTGGGAACTACCACTGTAGTTTACCATACTCAGTTTTCACTAGACATGGGCAAGGCAAAAAAACTATTTTGGTTTGTTTCGTTTTAGATGGTAAAATTTTCGTCCGAACCCAATTCATTATTATATCTGTTTGTTTCGGTCCGTTATTTCAGATCGATTTGGGCACCAGAAAACCATATGATTGTTAGACTTGTAATAGTAGTGTGATGGATCTGGAATATTCCAATTGAATATTATCCGCCATGCCTCGTCGACAGCAAAATAGCAGAGACAATATCGCATTTACAGTCAGGTCCAGAAATATTGGGACAGCGACACAATTCTAACATCTTTGGCTCTATACTCTTGTGAACGGTGTAGGACTTACAGCAGTTTGCAGATGTGCCTCCCACTTCTTAAGGGACCAAAGGTAATGGGACAATTGGCTTCTCAGCTGTTCCATGGCCAGGTGTGTGATATTCCCTCATTACCCCAATTACAATGTGCAGATAAAAGGCCCAGAGTTCATTTTAAGTGTGCCATTTGCATTTGGAATCTGTTGCTGTCAACTCTCAAGATGAGATTCAAAGAGCTGCCACTATCTGTGAAGCAAGCCATCATTAGGCTGAAGAAACAAAACAAACCCATCAGAGAGATAGCAAGAACATTAGACGTGACCAAAACAACTGTTTGGAACATTCTCAAAAAGAAGGAACGCACCAATGCGCATCGTAGAGTTTCGATGGAGAGACTTTCAGGACGGCTGCAGCACGGCCACTATGGTGCGCACAATTCGTGCGTGTGCTAAAGCATGTGGCCGGCCCTGTCAAAGAGTCTGTGAGGGAATGGCTTATCACCCTCAGCCAGAGACTGTTTGCACAGACGATTATCACCTTAAGAACAGTCAAAATACCAGCAGTTTTTATAAACACAGTGTTCATGTGTGAAACGTATCTGTCTGTTGTGTTGCCGCCATTTCCCATCGCCTCGTGGCTGATCGGGTGAATCAGGAAGGTAAAATGGCCGATTCAGTTCTTCCTGTCCCACATCGGCAACTCCCCCAAGTGTTGTGGCCAATGAGGCCTGTGGGGGCGGGCAGGGGTGGTTCCCAGATGTGGAGCTCATGGTAGAGGTTACAAAGGCATGTGTCTGTGTTAATAAAGTGTGTGGTTGTTCCTGAGTTCATGCAGCAGCGCCTCATGTCTCTGATTTCCTACTCATTTCTCACGCATCCGAGATCCGCGCGATATTCGGGGCGCAGAGCTGGTTCAAGTCGGGGTGCAGAGTGAGTGCAACGCCCGCCGCCGCGAATGAATATCTTGGCCGCCTGTACAGTTCTTACTACTGAGCCGAGGTGAGGTTCGAGGGCTCTGCTCGGCGGCGGCGCATCGACCGCCGCGCGGTTGAATCTGATCGGCTACACAACCCCTCATCCAGCTGCTGAGGAGTCGGTTCAGTAAGTGAGCGCATCGACCGCTTCGCGATCCGGATCAGTTGACTGCCCGTCCCTGTACTATTGCCGGAAGATCCGAATAATCCGTGCCGCGAAGTGTGTGCCCGCACCAGCCGCCGGACGATCCGAATATTCCTGGCTGGTCGAAGATTCACCCGTCTACTGCCGGAAGATCCGAACCGATCTATAAACGGAATAAACCCTCCAAACCAGGTCAGTGACCAGCTGCTCGGGACGCTGAGTGCCGTCACTCGGTGGTCGGGCTGGGCTCACACGGGGGTTACCTTCACACCATCACAAGGTCCCATACGGCCGCTCGAGACGCC
>CM019064.1:464710395-464894723 GCA_009667805.1 Leptobrachium leishanense | reverse complement strand
CGCCGGTCCTCCCTTCCCCGTGGAGTACCCCGGAGACGCTGCGCCACCAGACGCAAACCGACCCCACATTACAGGGCTACCGGGACAGAGCTGGTCAGGGCCTGGACGGTCAGGGGAAAGACAAGGTGGAGTGGGAGGATGGGCTGCTGTACCGTTACACACCCGTGAGGGAGGGGGCCAAGAAGAAGCAGATTCCGCAGAAGCAGCTGGTGGTGCCGCAGGGACCCAGGCAGGAGCTTCTGCGCTTGGCCCACGACATCCCCCTTGCAGGTCACTTAGGCCAGAGTAAAACCCGGCACAGGTTTGGCGCGCGCGTTTTACTGGCCTCGCCTTAGCAACGACACCCGCGATTATTGCCGCACCTGCCCAGTTTGCCAGAAAGCTGGGAAGGCTGGGGACCATCCGAAGGCGCCCTTGCGGCCCATGGCCATTATCCAGGAACCCTTTAGCCGGGTGGCGGTTGACATCGTAGGGCCGTTGCCACGGCCCAGTGCCACCGGTAAGAGGTATATTCTTACCGTAGTGGATTATGCCACCCGGTACCCGCCGAGGCTGTGGCCTTGGCCAACATCCAGGCGGACACCGTAGCAGACGCGCTCCTCAGGGTGTTCACGAGGGTAGGGTTTCCCCGAGAAATCCTATCCTATCAGGGTACCCAGTTTACACGCTGAGCTCACCCAACAGCTCTGGCGTCTCTGTGGCGTTAAGGCGCTGCACAGCGCCCCGTATCACCCCCAGACCAACGGGCTGTGCGAGCGGTTCAATGGGACCCTGAAGCAGCTCATCCGGGCCTTCGTGCATGAGAACAGGGACTGGGAGAAGTATCTTCCCCACTTGCTGTTCGCCTACCGGGAGGTTCCACAGGAATCCACCGGGTACTCACCCTTTGAGCTGCTATATGGACGGCGGGGTGCGAGGTCCCCTTGATCTGGTTAGGGCTCAGTGGGAGGGGGCGCCGGAGGAGGACGGAGTTCCCGTGGTGGAGTACGTCCTGAAGCTGCAGGAGCGCTTGGCGGACCTCCAGGGGTTCGTGCAGGAGAACATGGAGACGGCCCAGGCTCAGCAGAAGGCGTGGTACGATCGCGCTGCGTGCAGCTGCTCGTTCTGTGTGGGACAGAAGGTTCTGGTGTTAAAACCACGGCGCACAGAACAAGCTGCAGGCGGCCTGGCACAAGGTCCCTACAAGGTGGTAACCCAGCTGGGGGATACCACCTATGTGGTTGTGAGCTGCGCGGACACCAGAATCCAGCGGACGTTCCACGTCAATATGCTGAAGGCCTTCCATGAGCGGCCAGAGTCGGTGGACGCCATATGCGCGCCGGCGGCCGAGGAGATGGAAACCTTTCCCTTGGAGGAACTCCCGGGGGTAGCCAAGCAGCCTTCCGGGGTGAGCAGGTGCAGTTGGGGGAGGAGCTAGGGCCCGAGAAACAGGCGCAAGCGCGGCAGCTGCTTCTCGCCTATCCGGGGGTTTTCTCGGCCCTCCGGGATATACGGACCAGGCCGTCCATCAGGTGGACACAACCCGGTCAGAAACCACTCCGACAGCCCGCCTACCGGATCCCGGAAGCAGTCCGCGAGTCTATGCGGGCCGAGATCCGGGAGATGTTGGAGCTGGGGGTCATTGAGCCGTCGGCCAGCCCATGGGCGTCGCCCGTGGTCCTGGTGCCCAAAAAGGACGGTACAACCAGGTTCTGCGTCGACTATCGGCGGATAAACGACTGTACTGTTACGGACGCTTATCCGATGCCCCGAGTCGACGAGTTGCTAGATCAGATCTCCGGGGGTCATTTTCTGACCACGGTGGATCTGTGCAAGGGGTATTGGCAGATTCCCCTTGCCGAGGAGGCGACCCCGAAGTCGGCCTTCATCACCCCCGTTCGGCCTGTACCAGTTTCGAGTCATGCCGTTCGGGATGAAGAACGCTCCTGCTACCTTCCAGCGGTTAATCGATCGCCTCCTCGATGGCCTCCAGGGATTCGCTTGCGGCGTACCTGGATGATATAGCCATCTATAGCCAGACCTGGAGGAACACCTGGACCATGTAGGGACTGTCCTGGGCCGGATTAGGGACGCCAACTTGACCCTGAAGCCGGAGAAGTGTAGGGTGGGGATGGCCGAGGTGCAGTATCTGGGCCACCGGGTGGGGTGCGGGATACAACGGCCGGAGCCCGCGAAGATAGAGGCTATCCTGGATTGGCCCACCCCGGTGACCAAGACCCAGGTCCTGGCCTTTCTGGGTACCGCGGGTACTACAGAGAAAATTTGTACCCCATTACAGTGACCTGGCCAAACCCCTGACTGATCTGACCAAGAAATCCCTGCCCCGCCAAGTCCTGTGGTCCCCGGAGTGCGAACAGGCCTTCCGGCAGCTGAAGGCGCCCTGCACACCCAAGCGCCCCTGCTGGCAGCTCCCAACTATAATAAACGTTTTATTGTCCACACAGACGCGTCCATGTTCGGACTGGGAGCTGTCCTGAGTCAAGTGGGGGACGACGGGGGGGACCATCCGGTGGCGTTTATTAGCCGGAAGTTGTTGCCACGAGAGGTGGGGTATGCTGCAGTGGAGAAGGAGTGCCTGGCCCTGGTCTGGGCCCTACGGAAGCTCCAACCCTACGTCTACGGTCGGTCCTTCACCGTGATGACCGACCATAACCCCTTGGTATGGCTCAACCGAGTGGCGGGGGAGAACGGCCGCCTGTTGCGGTGGAGCCTGGCTCTCCAAACCTTCAACTTTTCATCCAATATCGGCCCGGGTCGCAGAACGGTACGCAGATGGGTTATCGCGACAGTCGGCCCGGAACCAGGGGATTGGGGAGCCCCGACTACCTCGGTACGACCCGGTGGGGTCCAACCGAGTGCGTCGGACCTTGGGGAGGGGGAGGAGTGTCACGGGATGGCCCAGCACCCTCAGCCAGGGGCGGTGCAGTGACAGTGGGGACATGGACACTTGGGTGTGGTGGCACGCACCCCGTTTACTTTACCAGTTTTTTATTTAGATGTGACATTGTGTGGTGTTAATAAAGTGTTCCCCGTTGGTTTATGGTGTAATGACTTTTCCCTTTGTTTGCCTTGCTCGCCGCCAGTTTCCGATCCTTGTGGCGGCAGTTGGAATTCTCGTTTCGGAAAATGGCCGATTCGAACCATCCGGTTCGAATCGTAAAATGGCCGATTCGGACCATCCGGTCCGAATTGGTGACTCCCTGAAGGCCAAGGGCCAATGGGTCCTGGGAGGGCGGGCAAGGAGTCCCATTGTATTCTAATTGTGTGCAGAGGTAATAAATGCTTGGACTGTAAATAAAATTGGCAGATTCTGCAGTACATTCAGCTTTGACTGGTGTGACTTTATTCTCCACCGTATTTTCGGATCTGAGTGTCCCCCGCGGCCTCAGAGTACGGTGCCCACTCGGATACGATCCGAATCGAGCGCTCTGACCCTGCATCGAGTATCAGGGCAGAGGCGCTGCTCAGGAAGATTCGGTCGGAGGAAGACGGAGATCCGAACCGAACGGCCCCGCCGGGAACCGCGCTTCGGCATTGCGGTAAGACCCGAACTCTCCACTGGTCCCGCCATATCCGAAACTCCCTCCCATACCGATCCGAAGCCCTCCAGTTCCGATCCGACCCGCCATCCCTTCCCGACTCGAAACCTTCACCGCCCAAGATCCGAAGAGACACCCGCCCCCGGATCGGAAACGTTTCCCGCATAAGATCCGAAACGTTTCCCCATAAGATCCGAATCCTTCTCCGCGGCTGCTAGGGCCGATTCCCACAGGCGTCCCACACCCGCCAGGTCAGGGAACCAGTTGCTCGGGACGCTGAGTGCTGCGCGCCTCAGTGGTCGGACTGGTTCCAGGCAGGGGTCCCCTCCACCGCCCGCTAACCCTACCCTAGGGTCACGCCAGGCCGCACGAGACGCCGAGTGTGCGCCACTCGGTAGTCGGGCCAGCGGTAAGCGACGGGGTCACGCAGATAGAGCACACCCGCAGGCGGAACAACATCTCCATTCCGTCATAGTCCCCTTCACCGCCCGCTAACCCCTTCCGGGTCACGCCAGGCCGCACGAGACGCCGAGTGCGCGCCACTCGGTAGTCGGGCCAGCGGTAAGCGACGGGGTCACGCAGATAGAGCACACCCGCAGGCGGAACAACATCCCATTCCGTCATAAGATCCCATTCAGTAAATCAATCATTGTTGCTGGGTTCTATCGCCCACCGAGCTCTCCAGTGCACTCCCTCTCTGACATATCTCAAATCCTTAATAACCTACTTGCCCAAAACCAAAAAAGTGAACTGCTGGTCCTTGGCGATTTTAATACAGATTGGCTAAATCCTAAAAACAATAAACACTGCTCGCTGTTTAAAACTTTGCAGCTAACTCAATTAATCTCCTCCCCCACTCGCATTAATATGAAAAGCCCCAAACCATACCTTGTTGGACTGGATTCTCTCCTCATCTCCTGATAGAATACAGGAGGCAGGCGTGCTTGCTAATAGCTTTAGTGACCATTGTCTAGTGTACTGCGTGCGCAAAATTAAGGCCTTGAAATCTTCCCCAAAGGTAATAACTACCAGGTCTTTCAAGAAATTTATTCTTGAATCCTTCCTAAGTGATCTCAAACAGCTCCCCTGGTACAGGCTAAACCTAATCCCAGACCTAGACTGTGCAGTTGAATACTTTCAGTCTGAGCTCCTGCAAGTCTGGAATTCCCATGCCCCGCTGCATAAGTGCGAGTAAAAGGGACTCATCTCCCCTGGGTTACAGCTGATCTTACACTAATGTACCAGCTTAGAGATTCACGGTGGTCAAATTTCAAGAGTACTGGTTCCATGAACGATCACTACGAATACCGAAAATGTCGGAATGAATGCACAAAACAAACAAAAATGGCCAAAGCCCATTACTTCAATGAAAATCTAAACAATAACATCTCAAACCCTAGAAACTTTTGGAGAACCATAAGTAACATACAAGCACCCCCAGTCCACTCCCAGCCAGCTGCTGTCAAAGTAAACAACCAAACCCTGCAACACCCGCTAGATGTAGCAAATGCCTTTAATGATTATTTTGTTGGATGTGCCACCACTTTGATTGCCAAGCTAGGAAATGACATGCAATCAGAGAGGCCTCATGCAGGTCAGGCCCCAACAACTGTGCAAAGTCCCTGTATCACACAGGAATTCAGTTTTAGACCAGTGCCTGTCAGTGTCGTTACTAAACTTCTCCGTAAGCAAAAAATGAAATACCAGTCTGGACCTGATCAAATACCAGCAATGCTGCTGAAAATCAGTGCGCCAGCAATTGCAAATCCAGTCGCAACCCTAATAAATGAGTCACTGGCAACTGGTTACATACCCAAGCTCTGGAAGACTGCAAGAGTGGTACCTATCCATAAAAGTGGGGACAGTACTTTGGTATCCAACTACCGTCCGATATCGTTGCTCCCTGTAATGTCAAAAGTCTTGGAAAAATGTGTCTACACACAATTACGTGATTATTATCAATATTGGAACTACTTAACCCCGGATCAATCAGGCTTTCGCCCAAATCACTCAACCACAACCGCCCTTTTAAAAGTCTGCAATGATATCCAAGCTGGGATGGAACAAGGAAACCTAACTGGAGCCATCTTCCTTGATTTTGCCAAGGCCTTTGACACGGTAGACCATGGCATCTTGTTAGAAAAACTTAAAAACTCTGGCATTGGTGATCGCACGCTAACCTGGTTTCAATCATATGTATCCGACCGATCACAATATGTGTCAATTTCTGGCAGCTCCTCCCTCCCGCTCCCAGTCACTTGCGGTGTACCCCAAGGCTCAGTACTAGGCCCCCTGCTATTCACAATATTCATAAATGATCTGCCCAACGTCTGCAAAGCCTCAACTGTACATATGTACGCAGACGACACTGTGATCTATACCAGCAAACCAAATCTCCCGCAGCTGGAGGCCGTGCTGCAAGAACAATTCACAGAGGTAGAAAAGTGGATCAAAAACAACAAACTTTTTTTAAATACTGACAAAACTGTAACGATGCTCTTTGGAACAGCACCTAAACTACACAAATTGCAAAATCCCCATATATGTGTTGGGACAATATCAAATGGCACACTGACCACAGTCACTTCTCTCAAATATCTAGGTATGTGGTTGGACCCTAATCTATCCTTTGGCCCCCACATCGAAAAACTCTCATCTAAACTTTACCCCAAACTAGGTGCCCTGTACAGAAACAAATCCTGCCTGAGTCCCGCGGTAAGAAAGCAGATTGTACAGCAAATGCTTATGCCGGCTATTGATTACGGAGATGTAGTGTATGCAGCCGCCCGCAAACACACCTTCATAAACTTACTACACTGTATAACTCATTCTGCTGCTTTGCGCTACAATGTAACTACATGACCCACCATTGTGACATGTTAAAACAGCTAAACTGGCCATCACTAGAATCCAGACGCACCCTTCACCTTTCCAGCCTGGTGTTTAAGAGCATCTCTGGGAAGCTGCCACCCTACCTGAATAGACTGCTTCCCCCAGCAGCTCCCTCATCCTATAACCTCCGATCCAGGACCAGCACCTTACTTGCAATACCACAATACAAAAAGACAGTGGCTCGGTCCTCATTTTCCTACAGAGCACCACAATTATGGAATAACCTCCCAGACACCATCAAATCTTCCACCAGTCTTAAGTCACTCAAAATTTCCCTGTTAACATACCTCAATACAGAATGCACCTGTAAACATGTAACCTAGTGACTATATTTCCTACATATTTATTTCCTGTTAATCTGTATATTTGTGTTGTTAATATCTTACATTGTATTACTTTGTATTTCTGTAAATGTAACACTTCAATGTACTTGAACCCAGGACATACTTGAAAACGAGAGAAATCTCAATGTATCCTTCCTGGTAAAATCCTTTATAAATAAATAAATAAATAAAATACTCAACTACGCATTACTACACTCTGACACACACATATCGCCAACTACCCTCTACTACAGCTTCAATCATACACAACTATGCTCTAAATATATATCCAATTACGCTCCACTGCTGGAAAGACAGCTGACCAAGCCGTGCATCACAGTGAATCATGTCCTGGCTATGTCATTTTTGCTTTTTTATTTTATTTTACATATGTTTTAATAAATACTTTTTAAAGCCACGTTCCTGGACCTATATTGGTTTTATTTGTCCAACAGAGTGAAAAATCCACATGCTCTAATCCTAGAGCTATGGTAACTCCACCAACTGTAAGTTTTGAATGAGCATAAAAGTGCATTGATAAAAAGATATTCTGACTTACACTAGAGGAGTATCTATGTGTCCCCATGTCTCCTATTCCCTGCATATGTGTGGTGGCCCACAGAACTATTCGGGCAAGATGTGGTTCACCTGAGAAGTAAGAAAAATAAACCAGAGGTTTACATCCACTCAGAGCCAGCGCCGAGGCTCTTTATTTGTGAGTGAAATGCCTGCATATAAAGAGTGCACTCATATATATATCTGCTCTATGATGTGCTATATTCTATATTTCATGTATATTCCATTGATGGGCTGCTGATTGCGAGAAACACTGAACTCCATGAGCATTATTTGTGCTGTACCAGATATGTACATTCCCATGTTTGTTGGTTTGGGGGAAACCACTATTTCCTGGTAAAAGCATTGAAGTTTTGGTGCTAGAATAGACAGTGTGGCGCTACACCCCTTCTTTTCTATGCTCAAAATATATCCAGTTATGCTCCAATGCAGCCTGATACATAAACTCACCTACCCTCTACTATACTCGTACACACATTCATCGAATTACACTCTACTACACTCTGACCCAACTACATTCTTCTAGAGCCTCAATTTCTCATATCCAACACTCTCCTACAGTATAACACACACCCATATACCCAACTGCTGCTGCTACACTCTAATATATATATACCCAACTATGCTCTTTACAGCCTGACACGGGCATACACAACTACCCAAAACTACACTCTGACCAACACACATACCCAACTACCCTCTCCATCACCCTTATACCAATATACCCAACTACCCTTTCCATCACCCTGATACAACATACCCAACTACCCAAAACTACACTCTGAATGACCACACCCCCCCAAACATAACCCAACTACCTCTCCATCACCCTGATACCAATATACCCAACTACCCTCTCCATCACCCCGATACCAATATACCCAACTACCCTCTCCATCACCCTGATACCAATATACCCAACTACCCTCTCCATCACCCCGATACCAATATACCCAACTACCCTCTCCATCACCCCGATACCAACATACCCAACTACCCTCTCCATCACCCCGATACCAACATACCCAACTACCCTCTCCATCACCCTGATACCAACATACCCAACTACCTCCCTCCATCACCCTGATACCAATATTCCCAACTACCCTCCTCCATCACCCCCGATACAAATATACCCAACTACCCTCTCCATCACCCCGATACCAACATACCCAACTACCCTCTCCATCACCCAGATACCAACATACCCAACTACCCTCTCCATCACCCCGATACCAACAAACCCAACTACCCTCTCCATCACCCTGATACCAACATACCAACTACCCAAAACTACACTCTGACTGACACACATACCCAACTACCCTCTCCATCACCCTGATACCAATATACCCAACTACCCTCTCCATCACCCCGATACCAACATACCCAACTACCCTCTCCATCACCCTGATACCAACATACCAACTAGCCAAAACTACACTCTGACTGACACACATACCCAACTACCCTCTCCATCACCCTGATACCAATATACCCAACTACCCTCTCCATCACCCTGATACCAACATACCCAACTACCCTCTCTCCACTCTCCTACAGTATAACACACACCCATATACCCAACTGCTGCTGCTACACTCTAATATATATATACCCAACTATGCTCTTTACAGCCTGACACGGGCATACACAACTACCCAAAACTACACTCTGACTAACACACATACCCAACTACCCTCTCCATCACCCTTATACCAATATACCCAACTACCCTTTCCATCACCCTGATACCAACATACACAACTACCCAAAACTACACTCTGAATGACACACATACCCAACTACCTTCTTCATCACCCTGATACCAATATACCCAACTACCCTCTCCATCACCCCGATACCAATATACCCAACTACCTTCTCCATCACCCTGATACCAATATACCCAACTACCCTCTCCATCACCCCGATACCAATATACCCAACTACCCTCTCCATCACCCCGATACCAACATACCCAACTACCCTCTCCATCACCCCGATACCAACATACCCAACTACCCTCTCCATCACCCTGATACCAACATACCCAACTACCCTCTCCATCACCCTGATACCAATATACCCAACTACCCTCTCCATCACCCCGATACAAAAATATACCCAACTACCCTCTCCATCACCCCGATACCAACATACCCAACTACCCTCTCCATCACCCCGATACCAACATACCCAACTACCCTCTCCATCACCCCGATACCAACATACCCAACTACCCTCTCCATCACCCCGATACCAACAAACCCAACTACCCTCTCCATCACCCTGATACCAACATAAGCCAACTACCCAAAACTACACTCTGACTTACACACATACCCAACTTCCCTCTCCATGACTCTGACACACACATACACGACTACCCTCTCCATGACCCTGACACACACATACACATCTATGCTCTACTAAAGCCTGGTAGAAATATTTCACAAATATCCAACTACACTACAACTACCTGGGCAACTGGATAAATCCAGTCTGAACAGGACATGGTACAAACAGACAATAAATCATCACAATGACAACTTATTACTCTGACCAAACCAAATGATTATAAAGATGCTGCGCTCCGCGGGGGAGGGGGGGTCACCGTGCCTCTAGAACTTGGATATTATTAATAATTATCAGATACAAGCAGTAAATCAATTACCACAACACTGGAATCATAACCAGCGCACACACCATATACACCTTTAAACCCCCCCGATATTCTGTAATACTTAACCATTTGCGGTCCAATAAACTTTCACTAAGTGCAACAGCAGGTCTTATTTAATTTTCAAAAAAATAATCCCACACATCTTTACATTTTATATAACAGATACAAATAATATTCTGTTACTCTTTATATTTTCTCATTGGATGTACATTTTAACCCTTTCACTGCTGAGCCATTTCACCCCTGTGTCCTGAGCTCATTTTGACCGTTTTGTGCTCATCATGTTTAGACGCGATTTGAAGTTATGTTTTATTATAGAACCCATTCATATTACATCTCCTTTTTTTATGGAAAACTCAGCAGATTCATAATATATCATTATTATATGTATATGTCCTGCCCTGCCAGAATGTTATAACAAAAAATCATTCAGATTTCAATCATTTACAGCGTTTAATATTATCTTTTCACATTTTATCATCCGAGACTTTGTGTTTATATGTTCTATGGGGTACTCTTATTGAAAAAAAATTAAATCTGTTACTGAACATGTTACTGTATTTTTCTGGGAAAATATGCAATTTTATTTAAAACTGAAACATTTCCCGTTAATGCAACATAATTTTTCACATTCTAATTGAAAAGTGAATAATAGAGCTGCACTAATAAAGAAAAAAAAATACATTTTAAAATAATTTAATTATTTTACAGTACACTTATCCTCGTAATTTTTGGTGTCATTGGATAGACCATGCCCCCCTTTCCAATGATACCAAATATGCCGCTGTAGCTGCCACCAATTGGGAGATAGGACCCCCCTTTTGTCCACCATATAGTAACATAGGCCGAAAAAAGACATGCGTCTATCGGGTTCAGCCTCTCACACAACACCTACTGCTGTTGATTAGGGATGGGCCCAACACCCCCGTGTTTGGTTCACATTCGAACTCGAACATTTGAAAAAATTTGAATTGGAACGCAAACACGATTCGAACGCAAAGCAGGTCAATGGGGCTCGAATGTTCGAAAATTAAGATGCCCTCCAAGAGGGCATATATGCAAGATATTGGTCATAAAAGGTGTTTGGGGGTCCGGTTACTGCCCTGGGGGACAGGAAACAATAAAAACCAAATTTTTTTAAAAAAGTGTTTTTAACCCCAAAAAAATTTTTTTGAGCCATTTCACCGCTGTGCGCTGAGCTCTTTTACCACTTTTGCTCATGTTTAAATGCGATTTGAAGCCATGAGAAATGTTTGAGCAACAGCGAGTGGGAAAAATTACGATCTTAACACATTCATTAACGCTCACTCGCATGAGCATTAACGTTTGCTGCGACGTTCACTGCATATTTGTAACGATTCCCCAGGACAGACCTGGTAGGATCCCTGGTAACAGACCTCTAACCCTCCGATCCTTAGCATAGTCGGGACTCGGGACCACTAAACCTAACCTCTAGCAGCCACACAGGCCAGGGAGACAGCACCAACAATATACACCACAGACTGAGATCAATATACGTTTGTACTGCGCTATAGTATATTGCAGGATGGAAGTGCACCAGCAGTAACAAGCAGCGGAATATACCAGACAGGGGCGAAGAGCGAGAGTAGTTGTTATAACAAAACCGGGTCAGCAACGTTTAGGCACTTGTACTGCGCTACTGTATATGGTGAGAATCGGCGCACACCAGTAGCAACAGGAGGCAAACAGAACAGGCAGAGAATACACAGAGAGAACAGTCAAATGGCAGGCAAAGCCGGCAACAGATCGGGTCCTCAGAACAAGCAGGGTCAGTAACAAGTTTACAAACTGATTCGGTAAGCTAGTGATGCAGGAATGAAACTCTACGGCAAGGCGAGGTGTAAGCGCGCGCTCCTTATTTAAAGGTCCTGGCGGCTCCGAGTCATCACACCGCGCCCGGCCCCCTGATACTCACAGCTGCGCTGGGTGCCACCGGAGCTCCTGGCATTCGGCCAGCTGGCGGCACCATGTGTCCGGGGGCCCCCGATCGCCACCCGGGGCCCTGGATGTCACAATATTACAATCCAAACGCAAACAGGTTAAGAAACCAAATTTGTAGGAAGAATAATTAATGCAGCATATGAATCCACACATTGCCGCGCAGCACCTCTACAGTCTGATGCCAGCTTTAACCGACACGCTGTGTGCAGCTTCTGAGACGATACGCTATTAGTGTAGAAAGGAAGCCGGCTGCGCATTTTGCATCGCTCCCTCTACACTAATAGCATATCTTCTCAGAAGCTGCACACAGCGCACTGGTGTATGCAGCGTCTAACAGCGTGGGAGACTGGAGGCTACGCTTGTTGGTGGATCCAGGAATCAGGTGAGTAATAGAAGGAAAGAAAAAAAAGTTTTATTTTATGTTCCTTGGGACATTTAAAAATGTTACCTTACCTTAGCCTGCTGGTCAGTCAGTGGAGGCTCCCTGGATCCTAGTTGTGGGGGGGGGGGGGTCTGCCGTGGCCGCAAGTGCAGTGGCGCCCTCCCTGCACCGCCTGTCTCTGCCACATGCACCCGGCCGGCCTTCCCGCACAGTCACAGCTCTGTCATCCGGCGGCCGCATGCTCCTCAAGGGATCCTTGGGAGACCCCAATGGGCTGCCCTCTACAGTGCCTGATTAGAGGGCCTCGTCTGCCTGATCTTTTAGCAATAAGATTGTTTTATCCCATAGGCTTCAATAATAAAAATATTTCCATTTTAATTCAATATCTAATAAACCATTGCTTATAATATTCTGCAGTAAAGAGTCTCTTTATTTTTAGATGTTTTAGGATTTTTTAAGCATTTTTTTTTTTTAAAAAAATTTAATATTTTTTTTAGAACTTTTTGCGAACAGCCTGAAAAGTTCGAAATTCGTGAACATTCGAATGACCGATGTTCGATGCGAACATCAAACCAATTCGAACCGGCATCCCATCCCTACTGTTGATCCAAAAGAAGGCAAAAAACCCAGTCTGAAATGCTCGCCAATATGCAACATACTGTGGAAAAATTCCTCTTTGAGCACAGAATGGCGTCAGATTTCTCCTTGGATCAAGAAGCTTACCCATATATTAAATATTATAACCCTTAATATTCTGTGTCTGCAGGAAGTCATCCAGTCGTTTTTTTAAAAGTCTGTACAGTCTCTCACCATATGGTTTACAAAGGGAAACTCCTTGGCAGCTAGGGGCTAATTCCCTGACATCATTGCGCCGATGTGCGACAACGTCAGTGAGCGAGGGGAGGCCCCAGAGGCTTGGATGACATCCAAGATGTTAACTGCCTCCGGGAGCAATCCTCAATCTGGGGCCGATTGGCACCGGATCATGGACCAGCAGCCAAGGGAATAAAGAGAGGCATCGCTGGATAGGTCACACTGTACCTTTCCAGAGATGCTTTTCCTGACAAGGTATCCATCGGTGATGGGGAGATAGAGGGGGCCCAAAAATTGTGTCAGATATATTCTGACATTGGACCAAAATGGGTTAAGGGAGATTACGACGGATGCCGCTCCTCCGATGAGTAGATCTACTGCAAAGTCTCCAGAAATGGCAAGGAAGTAGAAAGAATGATGTGGGCAGGAATCCCAGCGCACCCGCAAGCAAACGTTTTGTGTTTGTAGTGGCCTGTTGCCTGGCGCACACTACTGCGGTGAGTCTTTCGAAGCACTGGGCAGGATGGGCGGCTTGCCTCTTACCTCGGCACTATGGATCCACAACTAGGGGTACCCTGTTATGACCATCAGAACCCGCTGATGGTGTTTGCGTGTCAGCACCCTGTAACTTTACAGATGGCACAACAAAGGGACAGAGTGAAAAGTCTCATCAGTGGCAAGCAATCCATTTGGGATCTAAGCTTGCCCTGCCATTCTGGAAGGGGGTGTCAGATCATTTTAGATATGAAACTTCCATAATTTTTCATATTTCAGCAAGATGGATCACAGAGATACCTTGAATTTCTTTGAAGAAGACAGCCTGGTTAATTTTTAACACTTGGAAAACAGAATGAGCTCTCAGACAATGGACCTCCCAAATTCGTTAGCATATCTTAAACAAGGATTCCCCTTTATCAGATTAGGTAGACAAAGCAAGCACCAATATAGTACTCATAGATTTGGAAAAAACTTTTCTCAAGCAATTTTAGTTGTAAAATCTCAGATGTTAAAGAAGATATATAAAATGCAATGTCTTGAAGCTAAGGAATACAATAGATACTTCTACATAGAAGCAAAACGTATTGTGAATTCAAGGGCAATTCAATTTAGTCACATCTAAGCGCTCTAGTCATGCAAACCTTGGACAATGTTGAATTGTTCAAGCTGTAAAAAAATAGAGGTTTATATATTTTTTTATATAGCAGTGATGGTCACTTACAAATCAAGTTTTAAAGACATATTGTGACACTATGAAGTTAGGCAATATGATCTGCAACATTATATTATACACAGCGCCTAGGTGGTATTTGAATATTTAACTTATGTGGTAAGCTATAACTAGGGATGTGCAATTCGTTTCGCACCGAATCGATTTTCGGCCGAAATTTAACATTTTCGTGCTTCCGAGGGCATCCCGATTTCGAAATGTCGACCACACGAAATTTCGGATCGATTCGAAATTTCGAGTCATTCGATTCCTAGATTGTGAGTTCCTACGGGAATAGGGCCCTCATCTCCTCCTGTACTGTTTGTCAAATGTTGTTCAATGTATTGTAACCCTGTCTATACTGTGCTTATTGTACAGCCCTGCGGAATATGCTGGCGCTTTATAAATAAAGAATAATAATTCGATACTTCGGATGATTCGAAATTTCGGATCATTTGGTTCAGTTGGTTTTTCGTTTTGTGCTGCATTATTATACTGTAGAGGTGCTGCCCGGCAGTGTGCGGAATCATATGCTGCATTGAAACCTATAGGTTAAAAATCATTGTTTCTTTAAAAAAAGTTAAGAAACCTAAAATTTCATCCAAAAAATGCTTAAAAAAATCTTAAAAGAATAAATAAGTAAAGGAACTTTCATTCTATTGGTAGTAAATCTACTTCCCATTCTTAAAAAAGCAATAAAAAAACAAATAACTGAACCGAATCACCTGAATCGATCCGAAATTTCGAAATCTATCTGAAACTTTGAATCGATATCGAATCCCCGAATCAAAACGAAAACGGTCCAAAACGACCCGAAACGAAAAAGAAAACACCTGGGAAAAAAAACGAGAACAAAACAAAATGACATTTTCAGCGGTGCACATCTCTAGTTATAACAGATGATCATGGTACTGATATACTTATAAAGATAGAGCCCATAGCACATTTAATTGATTAAATAACGGGTGTATCACCTACTATCATTCGGAAAACGGTAGATTAAATCTTGATTATGAATGGCTCTTAAGGGATATATCTCAAAACAATGTATACAATGTATGACGGAATGGGATGTTGTTCCGCCTGCAGGTGTGCTCTATCTGCGTGGCCCCGTCGCTTACCGCTGGCCCGACTACCGAGTGACGCGCACTCGGCGTCTCGTGCGGCCTGGCGTGGCCCTGGGGAAGGGTTAGCGGGCGGTGGAGGGGACCCCTGCCTAGAACCAGCCCGACCACTGAGCCATACGGTACTCAGCGTCCCGAGCAGCTGGTTCACTGACCTTGCGGGTGTGGAGTGCGTCTGCGGGCGGCCGGCCGATTACGGAGATCGGATCTTTTCCGGGAATATTCGGATCGGTTTGCGGAGGACTTTTCGGATCTTTAATGGATGCGGCTTCGGATCTGGCGGGATCGGCGAAGGATTCGGATCGTACCGCGCTCTCTTCCGATACCGAAGCGTGGTACACGGCCGCGCCCTTCGGATCGGATCTCGGGCTGATCGCTCTGGGAACCGAACACCATCCGCTGCGCCTCTGTCCTGATGCGAGATGCAGGCACAGAGCGCACGGTTCGGTTCGGATCTGAGTGGACACCGTACCCTGAGACTGCGGGGAATACTCAGGCGATGAAGTACGGCGGAGAAATAAACACATCAGACGAGGCTGGATGCACTGCTAAATCAGGCTTTTTTTTATTCACAGCACAGGCATTTATCAACTTCACACAAATTACAATACAATGGGAATCCCTGCCCGCCCTCCCAGGACCCATTGGCCATTACAGTTCGGGGAGTCGCCGATTCAGACCGGATGGTCCGAATCGGCCATTTTCCGATTCGAAGAATCTGATAACGGCCACGAGGCAATCGGAAAATGGCGGCGGGCAAGGCAAACACAGGGAAATACACTACACAACGCAAACGGGGACACTTTATTACACCACACATAACCACATCTAAATAAACGTACTTTAAAAACTCTGTGCGTGCCACCGCACCTAATTGTCCATGGCCATTTTACTGTCACTGCACCGCCCCTGGCTGAGGGTGCTGAGCCATTCCGTGACACTCCTCCCCCTCCCCAAGGTCCGACGCACTCGGTTGGACCCCAACGGGTCGTACCGAGGTAGTCGGGGCTCCCCAATCCCCTGGTTCCGGGCCGACTGCCGCGATAACCCATCTGCGTTACCGTTTTGCGACCCGGGCCGATATTGAATTGTAAAATTGAAGGGTTGGAGAGCCAGGCTCCACCGCAACAGGCGGCCGTTCTCCCCCGCCACCCGGTTGAGCCATACCAAGGGGTTATGGTCGGTCATCACGGTGAAGGACCGACCGTAGACATAGGGTTGGAGCTTTCGTAGGGCCCAGACCAAGGCCAGGCACTCCTTCTCCACCGCAGCATACCCCACCTCTCGTGGCAACAGCTTCCGGCTGATGAACGCCACCGGATGATCCCCCCCGTTGTCCCCCACTTGACTTAGGACAGCTCCCAGTCCGAACATGGACGCGTCTGTGTGAACAACAAAACGTTTGTTATAGTTGGGAGCTGCCAGCAGGGGAGCTTGGGTCAGGGCGGCCTTCAGTTGCCGAAAGGCCTGCTGCGCACTCCGGGGACCACAGGACTTGGCGGGGCAGGGATTTCTTGGTCAGATCAGTCAGGGGTTTGGCCAGGTCACTGTAATGGGGTACAAATTTTCTGTAGTACCCCGCGGTACCCAGGAAGGCGAGGACCTGGGTCTTGGTCACAGGGGTGGGCCAATCTAGGATAGCCTCTATCTTAGCGGGCTCTGGCCGTTGTATCCCGCACCCCACCCGGTGGCCCAGATACTGCACTTCGGCCATCCCCACTTTGCATTTCTCCGGCTTCAGGGTCAGGTTGGCGTCCCTAATCCGGCCCAGGACAGTCCCTACATGGTCCAGATGTTCCTCCCAGGTCTGGCTATAGATGGCTATGTCATCCAGGTACGCGCAAGCGAACCCCTGGAGGCCATCGAGGAGGCGATCGATTAACCGCTGGAAGGTAGCAGGGGCGTTCTTCATCCCGAACGGCATGACTCGAAACTGGTACAAGCCGAACGGGGTGATGAAGGCCGACTTCGGGGTCGCCTCCTCGGCAAGGGGAATCTGCCAATACCCCTTGCACAGATCCACCGTGGTCAGAAAATGACCCCGGAGATCTGGTCTAGCAACTCGTCGACTCGGGGCATCGGATAAGCGTCCGTAATGGTACAATCGTTTATCCGCCGATAGTCGACGCAGAACCTGGTGGTACCGTCTTTCTTGGGCACCAGGACCACGGGCGACGCCCATGGACTGGCCGACGGTTCAATGACCCCCAGCTCCAGCATCTCCCGGATCTCGGCCCGCATGGACTCGCGGACCGCTTCCGGGAGCCGGTATGCAGGTCGCCGAAGGGGTCTCTGACCGGGCGTGTCCCCCTGATGGATGGCCTGGTCCGTGTATCCCGGGAGAGCCGAGAAAACCCCCGGGTAGGCGAGAAGCAGCTGCCGCGCCTGCGCCTGTTTCTCGGGTCCTAACTCCTCCCCCAGCTGCACCTGATCCACCCCGGAAGGCTGCCTGGCTACCCCCGGAAGTTCTTCCAACGGAAACGGTTCCGTCTCCTCGGCAGCCGGCGCGCATATGGCGTCCACCGTCTCCGGCCGCTCATGGAAGGCCTTCAGCATATTGACGTGGAACGTCCGCTGGATTCTGGTGTCTGCGCAGCTGACAACCACATAGGTGGTATCCCCCAGTTGGGTTACCACCTTGTAGGGACCTTGCCAGGCCGCCTGCAGCTTGTTCTGCCGCTGTGGTTTCAACACCAGAACCTTCTGCCCCACGCAGAACGAGCGACTGCACGCAGCACGATCGTACCACGCCTTCTGCTGAGCTTGGGCCGTTTCCATGTTCTCCTGCACGAACCCCGCGAGTTCCGCCAAGCGCTCCCGGAGCTTCAAGACGTACTCCAGCACAGGAACCCCATCTTCCTCCTGTGCCCCCTCCCACTGAGCCCTAACCAGATCCAGGGGTCCTCGCACCTGGCGCCCATACAGCAGCTCAAAGGGGGAGTAACCGGTGGATTCCTGAGGAACCTCCCGGTAGGCGAACAGCAGGTGGGGAAGATACTTCTCCCAATCCCTGCTCTCGTGCACAAAGGCCCGAATGAGCTGCTTCAGGGTCCCATTAAACCGCTCGCACAGCCCATTGGTCTGAGGGTGATACGGGGCGCTGTGCAGCGCCCTAACACCACAGAGACGCCAGAGCTGTTGGGTGAGCTCAGCGGTGAACTGGGTACCCTGATCGGATAGGATTTCTCGGGGAAACCCCACCCTCGTGAACACCCGGAGGAGCGCGTCCGCCACGGTGTCCGTCTGGATGTTGGCCAAGGCCACAGCCTCGGGGTACCGGGTGGCATAATCCACTACGGTAAGGATGTACCTTTTACCGGTGGCACTGGGCCGCGGCAACGGCCCAATGATGTCGACTGCCACCCGGCTAAAGGGCTCCTGAATGATGGGCATGGGGCGCAGGGGCGCTTTCGGGTGATCCCCGGCCTTCCCAGTTTTTTGGCAAACTGGGCAGGTGCGGCAATAGTCGCGGGTGTCTTCGCTAAGGCGGGGCCAGAAAAACGCGCACGCCAGCCTGTGCCGGGTTTTCGTCTGGCCTAAGTGACCTGCAAGGGGGATGTCATGGGCCAAGCGCAGAAGCTCCTGCCTAGGGCCCTGAGGCACCACCAACTGCTTCTGCGGGACCTGCTTCTTCTTGGCCCCCTCCCTCACGGTGTACCGGTAAAGCAGCCCATCCTCCCACTCTACCTTGTCCTTTCTCTGGTCGTCCAGGCTCTGACCGGCTCGGTCCCGGTAGCCCTGCAGTGTGGGGTCGGTCTGGGTCTGGTGGCGAAGCGTCTCCGGGGTACTCCACGGGGAAGGGAGGTCAGGTGGGAAGGGAAGGGTCGGGTCCCGTCGGGGTATGGGAGGTGATGGCGGTCTGGGCGGTCGGGGCGGTTTGGGAGGTCGGGGAGGTTTGGGAGGTTTGGGAGGTTTGGGAGGTCGGGATGGTTTTGGTTGAGATCTCACCTGGGTCCCGTTCGGAGTGCCCCTGTCGTGGCGTTGGCTCTGTTGCCTAGTGGTTACCGGGGTAGCTGCATCTGTGGAGTAAGCGGAAACGAGCTGCCCCAGGTCATTACCCAGGAGCACCTCGGCCGGCAGTTGCCTCAACAACCCCACCCTCACCTCCCTCTCCCCGTTCCCCCAGTCCAGATGAACCCGGGCCGTCTCGAGCCGGAGCACCTTTCCCCCCGCCACCCGTAGTGCAACAGTGCTTCGCAGACGGTCGCTCGGCGGAACCAAGTGAGGCCGGACCAGGGTGATGGTAGCCCCGGAGTCCCGCAGCCCCTCAGCGGGCCGCCCGTTTATCCACACCGCCTGGCGGTGGTGACGGCGGTTGTCGTCCGCGGCGGCTTGCACGGGGTCGGCCTCATGCAGCTGCTCCCATTCCTCCGGGGCCTCCGGCCACGGAGCTTCGGCGTCGCAGCAATGGACCGTCGGCGATGGCCTGGCGGCCGGCCGGGTCAACTCCGGTCGGTTGGGGCAATACTGCTTGTAGTGCCCCTCTTGGTTGCACCCGTAGCACCGGACGTTAGCCATGTTGGTGGGCCGGCTGGTGGGCCGTGCTACCGGCGTCCGGACCGCCGGTGGTGGGGGTGGTGGAGGTGGTGGAGCGGGTAGAGCTGGGCGGACGGCCAGGGACCGCTCCCCCCCCGACATCTTCCGAGTGTCCGTGTACTCGTCGGCCCAGGTGGCCGCTTGTTGCACTGTCTGGGGCTTCTTGTCGCGCACCCACTCCCGGATAGCGGAGGGTGTGTGCTCGAAAAACTGCTCGAGCAGCAGCAGTTGGGTAATCTCTGTTACCGTCTCCGCTTGGCTTCCCGAGAGCCAGGTGCGCAAGTCCCGCTGCAACCGATGGCCCACTCCACGTGAGTGGCGCCACTGGGCCGGCGGGAATTCCGGAACTTCACCCGGCTGGCTTCAGGGGTCACAGCGAATCTGCTCAGCAGCGCCTGCTTGACGTGTGAGTAACTGGTGGCCTCTTCGTCCGGCACCGTGCGATAAGCCTCGGCAGCCCGACCGGTCAGCTTACACGCCAAGATCCTTACCCAGTCGGCACGGTGCACTTCATGCACTCGGCACAGGCGCTCAAAGTCCTGGAGGTAACTTTCTATCTCCTCCTCGGCTTCCCGGAACTCCTTGAACGCCTGAAACGGCACTTTGCGCCCGGGGTAACGATCCGACGGGGAACGGCTACTCCGTCGGCTTCGCACTTCAGCCAGCCGTAGCTCGTGCGCTCGCTCCCTCTCACGCTCCTCTTCCTGGCCGAGTTCTCGGACCAGACTCCTCATCTCAGCTTCCGATGGGGCCGGACCCATCATGGAGATCCGCTCCGCATCTTCCGGCAAAAGTCGCTGTCTTCGGGCTCTGCGGGGACGGTGGCCAGCGCCATGTCAGCAGGCAACGCTGCGAACGCCGCCTCCTGATCCATCCTCTTCAACTCCTCCATCATGGTCTCCCGGCTCTTGGAGCCCGGGGCGCCGCCCCGGTTCTCCAGCATGCCACGCAGGACGTCCCGTTTGTAGGCACTATACCCGGTCATGATGAGGGTCCCCCTAGGGCCTGCAGAGAGCTTATCCCACCGCTGCCACCAGTATGATGGAATGGGATGTTGTTCCGCCTGCGGGTGTGCTCTATCTGCGTGGCCCCGTCGCTTACCGCTGGCCCGACTACCGAGTGACGCGCACTCGGCGTCTCGTGCGGCCTGGCGTGGCCCTGGGGAGGGTTAGCGGGCGGTGGAGGGGACCCCTGCCTAGAACCAGCCCGACCACTGAGCCATACGGTACTCAGCGTCCCGAGCAGCTGGTTCACTGACCTTGCGGGTGTGGAGTGCGTCTGCGGGCGGCCGGACGATTACGGAGATCGGATCTTTTCCGGGAATATTCGGATCGGTTTGCGGAGGACTTTTCGGATCTTTAATGGATGCGGCTTCGGATCTGGCGGGATCGGCGAAGGATTCGGATCGTACCGCGCTCTCTTCCGATACCGAAGCGTGGTACACGGCCGCGCCCTTCGGATCGGATCTCGGGCTGATCGCTCTGGGAACCGAACACCATCCGCTGCGCCTCTGTCCTGATGCGAGATGCAGGCACAGAGCGCACGGTTCGGTTCGGATCTGAGTGGACACCGTACCCTGAGACTGCGGGGAATACTCAGGCGATGAAGTACGGCGGAGAAATAAACACATCAGACGAGGCTGGATACACTGCTAAATCAGGCTTTTTTTTATTCACAGCACAGGCATTTATCAACTTCACACAAATTACAATACAATGGGAATCCCTGCCCGCCCTCCCAGGACCCATTGGCCATTACAGTTCGGGGAGTCGCCGATTCGGACCAGATGGTCCGAATCGGCCATTTTACGATTCGAAGAATCTGATAACGGCCACGAGGCAATCGGAAAATGGCGGCGGGCAAGGCAAACACAGGGAAATACACTTCACAACGCAAACGGGGACACTTTATTACACCACACATAACCACATCTAAATAAACGTACTTTAAAAACTCCGTGCGTGCCACCGCACCTAATTGTCCATGGCCATTTTACTGTCACTGCACCGCCCCTGGCTGAGGGTGCTGAGCCATTCCGTGACACAATGTATGCTGTACACACACATATCTATAGATATCTATACCCATGTACAGGTCTGTGGAATATGCTGGCGCTTTTATAAATAAAGAATAATGATATTGGTTGAATACCTGTATATCATAGGTTATTGTCTGGTTATATATATATTAATTAATTCCTTTAGAATTTTGGTCTCTAAGATCTGTGAAACTCCAAAGTTAGAATTTTGATCTTCGGGAGACCTCTGCTGGACAGGTGCTAGGAGCACCTAGTTAAATATTGGGGGGGGGTGAGTAAAATGACCCACCAATCACATGATAATAAATATTGTCAAGCTACTCCCTTGTAGGCCAGTCTTTAGATAATGAAATCTGGAACATAAAAGGGGGTGAGTTGTAGACAGGGGGGGTGAAAGAAAGGGAAGAAAAGGCCAGATACCACCAGAACCAGAGGCCAAGGAGCCAGGGGGCCACCACAAGATTCCACTAAGACCCACCCAAATCTTCTCACACCAGTATCTATCTTCACTACCAGATGCTAAAGTATAATTGCAATTTTTTTTACTTTATCTATTTTATAATTGCATTGTCACTGCTTTATATGTTCATCACCTATTAAATTTATATAAATGAATTATTTGGCTGTTGAGGCCTAAACAGTAGAATAGTATCAGCTAGGGATGTATATGGCTGAAAAAATGCTTTGTTTCGTTTCGTTTCGTTGCGTTTTTAAATTCTTTCACTTTCGCAATTTCGTAACTAATTTCGTTTCAGATAGATTTGAAATTTAGAATCTATTCAAATTTCATATCAATTCGATAATTTATATCAATTCGAATTTTGGATCACTAAATAAAACTCCAATTAATCAAATTTTGCTGTTGAAAGAAAAGTCAGGGTTAAATTTTAAGCTGTCACAGGTTCAGTATTTGAGTCAAATTAAACAGTGAAACAAAATTAGTTTGTTTCATAAAGTCATTTTCTGACTATTACTTGTATTGTAAGTTAAGATCAATTCGATAGTTGCCTTCGAATTCGATAGTTGATATCAATTTGATAGTTCATTTCAAATTCGATAGTTGATATCAGTGATTCAAATTTTTCTTTTATGATGATGATGATATAGTGTAAAACTAAATAAATTCTTTTTATACCATTTCGTTTCGTATTCGTATCGTATTGATTTGTTATTTGGAAGTACTTCCGAAATACGTAATATCAAATTTTGTTCCAAATTCAGAATTTTTCTGAAACGAATGCACATCTCTAGTATCAGCCTTTTCGCTCCTGCTGCAGCAGAACTCTAAGGAAGTAACTATTACGGGCGGCCCTGTTGCTCCCCCATCAGGGGCGTAACTACCAGGGGTGCAGCAGGTGCCACTGCACCCAGGCCCCTGAGTCTGGGGGCCCACAACCTGGATGGGTGGGGGGCCCGGACTAGCCCTGCTTGCCCCACAGACCAGGCAGGTGTCAGGCACCTGATCTCTCGTTTGATCGGCAGCGTGTGGGATCAAACTCCCACACGCTGCACCAGAATTAAAGGCCCTGCCGGAGGGAGAGGAGGAGGAAGAAGAGGACAGCTGCTCACATGGGGATGTGCTGGCCCCGCCCTTTCCCCCTCCACAGCCAAGCAAAGCAGAGCCTCCCCTGCTGTGCTGGAAGTGTCCATCACGTGCAGGGAGGGGAAGTGGAGAGCGTGGAGACCATACTTACCTATGGTAAGTATGTAACAAGCTGGGGTGGGTTGTTTGTGTCTGTGTGAGTGAGCAGAGGCTGGATAATTACTGGGGGTCTGAAGCTGGCTAATTACTGGGGTCTGATACTGGCTAATTACTGGGGTTTTTGATACTGGCTAATTACTGGGGTCTCTGATACTGGCTAATTACTCGGGTCTGATACTGGCTAATTACTGGGGTCTCTGATACTGGCTAATTACTGGGGTCTGATACCGGTTGGCTAATTACTGGGGTTCAGATACTGGCTAATTACTGGGGGTCTGATACTGGCTAATTACTGGGGTCTGATACCGGTTGGCTAATTACTGGGGTTCAGATACTGGCTAATTACTGGGGGTCTGATACTGGCTAATTACTGGGGGTCTGATACTGGCTAATTAGTGGGGGTCTAATACTGGCTGTCTAATTACTGGGGTCTGATACTGGGGGTCTGAAATCTGGGGCCGGCGCGGAGGGTGGGTCTTGAAGGCACGGGGGTGTACTGGTATGCCCCTCTGACTTCAATGGCCCACCTCGGCCCCTCCCCACAGCCGACGAGGGGGGCCCGTCATGGATTCTTGCACCAGAGCCCTGAGGTTTCTAGTTACGCCCTTGTCCCCCATAAATTAGTGAATTTATATTCCAAGAATGCGGTTTGTTCTCTGCCCTGTTCGGTTGCTACATAAACGGAAAGTGTACCGAGGTTGCAACCATCCTGAAGCCTGCACAATTCATATCATATTATTGTTACAACGGTCTGACTTCTGCCCAGTTTGGTTTCAACCAAAACACTAAGTCTGCCGATTATGTGACTGCCCTGCAGTCTGCACAATTCATCAACCGCAACAAAACTCTGCTTGAAAACCGATGTGAAAATAACTATACTCAGGTATCCAGGTTATGTGTACTGTTGACTAAAGGTCACGTGGTTGTACTAAGCGATCTTTTGGTCTTGAAACCATTGGAGCTTAGGTACTACTCTGTCTTGTTCATATACTCCCTGGCTTGGGAGATCAGGTCTAAATATAAGTTTTGCTCTGTAACGATCCCAAATACACTACTCCAGTGTGAGCACCATAGCGCCCATTACATTACGTCAGAGCCAAATATGGATCAGGCAGATTTATCTGTACTCATGTCTAGCAATGAGCCGGTGGTGGAGGTTTTGGGAATGCAGAAGAGATCCCTGATCTATTCAGTTACGTCAGCATCAGGGGATTGATAGCTGCTGATCCAGGACTGATTCATTTTTAGAAATGTCAGACGGTCTACAGAGTCGGTGGAAAGACGCACTCTTTTGTCTCTGACAAAACCTCCAGTGGCACTGAGTGTCCTTTCAGAAAGCACGCTGGATGAAGGGCAACCTAGTAGCTGCATAGCATATTGGCTAAGTTCTGGCCAGTGATCCAATCTCAACACCCAGTAAGCCAGTGGATCATCTGCTGTAAAGGTATCCAGGTCTGCCCATGCCCCTAGGTAGTCCTGCACCATATGGTGAAGATGCTGGCAATGGGTGCCTACATTTGATGTCCCTGGGTGTCATGGACTAAAAAAAATTAAAAAGGCATCAGTCAAGCGGCCCCGGCCTTCACCGCTCTTCCTCTGATCATCAGCAGCCTCAGAAGAACCTGTGTCATCACTTGGTAACCTACCAGTGCCTGGAAAGGTGTTACACAAGTGTCGCTTTAGAGTGTACTCAAGTTGTTTCATCCTGTGCTCCCTCTGTGCAGGCAGGATGAGCTCTGCAACTTCACCCTTGTATCGTGGATCAAGAAGGCTGGTGGCCAACCAGTAATGATCCCTCTTCTTGATAGCACGAATCCTGGGGTCCTTTGGCAGGCTTTGCAGGATAAGGGAGCCCATGCAGCGTAGGTTGGTGGTGGCATTAGCTTCCGAGTCTTCCTGGTCAATGAGGATGACCCCATTATGTACTTCCTCCTCCCAGCCACGTACTAGTCCTTGGGTTTCTGGGCACACAAAACTCTCCCTTGAGGAATCCCCACCTTCAATGCCCCACTACTTAAATATTCCTCCTCCTCCTCATCCTCCTTCTGTCTGATCTGAGGACCTGCAGGAATGCTGTCTGCGTAAAGACTGGGGCTATGAGAGCTAGGGAAGGCCTCCTCTTCCTCCTGCTGCTCTGCCTCTAGTGTGACATCTATAATTCCCCACAGAGTGTGCTCCAGCAGGAACACTAAAGGAATTGTGTCACTGATGCATGCACTGTCCCTGCTCACCATCCTCGTTGCCTCCTCAAAGGGTGACATTACAGTGCATGCATCCTTGATCATCAGCCACTGCGGGGGGGACAAGTTGACCTGAACCTGTCCTTGTGCCATGCTCACAAAGGTACTCATTGATGGCCCTCTGCTGCTTGTGCAGACACTGCAGCATTGATAATGTCGAGTTCCACCTGGTGGGCATGTCACAGATCAGACGGTTTGTGGGAAGGTGGAATTCTCTTTGAATTTCTGCCAGGCGAACACTTGCTGGGAATGACCGTTTGAAGTGGCTGCAGACTTTTCTGGCCTTGCTAAGAAGCTCTGCCAGCCCTGGGTACCTGGTTAGGAAACTCTGTACCACCAGATTTAGGACATGTGCTAGGCATGGTACATGCATCAACTTACCCTGGTGTAGGGCAGAGAGAAGGTTGCTGCCATTATCAAAGACGACCATTCCCAGCTGAAGCAGGCATGGTGTTAACCATCTCTGCACCTGCCCCTTCAGAGCTGATAGAATTTCTGACCCGGTGTGGCTCCTGTCCCCTAAACAAACCAGCTCAAGCACAGTATGGCTTCTTTTTGCTTGAGCCATTGTGTAGCCCCTGCCACGCGTCGGTTTAACTGCCACTTCACTAGAGACAGAGAAGGAGGAGGAGGAAGAGGTGGTGGAGCAGACAGACCTCATACAAGCAGCTTTCTGGAGGCGTGGGGGATGAACAAGCTCCAGCACAGAGCCCCGTCCTGGATCCCTCCCAGCTGAAATCAGAGTTACCCAGTGTGCCGTGAAGGAAATGTAATGGCCCTGTCCATGCTTGCTGGACCACGTGTCTAAAGTCATGTGCACCTTGCTGCTGACTGCCTTTCCCAGTGACTCCATGACATTGTCTTCCACGTGCTGGTATAGTGCTGGAATGGCCTTCCGTGAAAAGAAATGGCATTTTGGAACCTGCCACTGTGGTACAGCACATTCAGCAAATTCAAGGAAGGAAGCAGAGTCCTCCAGCTGGAAAGGCAGCAGCTGTAATGCAAGCAATTTTGCTAAGCTGGCATTTAGACGCTGTGCTTGGGGATGGTTGGGACTATATTTTTTCTTACGCTGCAGCAGCTGGGGCAACTTAATCTGACTGCGTAAATCTTCAGCTGATGGGATGCTGTCACATTCTGAGGAAAGACCTGGTACACCAATTACTGTAGAATATGTCGAAGATATATAATCAATAAGAAGCTTATACAAGATATAAATATCAATCCTCTATATTTCTCAAAATTCTCCTAAATTCTTTTAATTGTATGTTTTGCATTAAAAAATATAACTAACCAAACAACTAGATAAGAACATATATATATTTATTACGTATACAAAAAAGGTCTTAAATCTCATAACATAATCAACACACGTCATCCATCCATCAGCACACAGATTTCTAGCTCCCCAATATATGTATCTCCTGTTAGTAACTGCATATATGACAAATATCATTTACCTTATCAGTTAGTAACTACACACACAGATGGTTAATAAACATCTCTGCTTAAAGAAAACAATTAACATGTATTCCCAGCGCCAGTTTAAAACAAGCTAGAAATCTTGTAGAGATATATGTATCTCTCTATGCTACATGGATCAACAAAAGATGAGCTATCACTTATTCTATTTCTAGAATGAAAAGTAATAAAAACTTATTTAGTGAATCCTCCCCTAATTACAAGAATTAAGCTTCTAATCTTCTACTTTTTATATTGTAGTTATATAATTCCTTGCTTATTAATTTCAATCACAGTAACTTCCAAATTCCATATATATATATTGGTATATCATTGCAACAAATACTTAGGATAAAATACTTATGTCCGATTCTTCTTCATATCTCTCTCTGCAGATTTAGAAATATTTTGAAGATTCTGGATCTAACATTACTTGAGATAACTCTCAGTCTATCTATTGCAAGACATACTCCATTTATATATAATTACATTAATTCCTTAATTTACTTTCATACATTACCTATCCAAATATGGATTCAATGTTTCTGTAGTTACAGCAGCAATATTCTTTGGATATAATATATTTTTTTGGAATATGTGAAAATTATCAATGTCTGATAATATCGTTTATCATCTCCTTGGTATAAGTGAGAGATAAGTCAATGCATGAGACTTAGTATTGTTCATTCCCATGAGGGAAAATTTAGGTGTGGTCCTAATTGAAATGAGGTGTAATGTCCTGGAATCAATGCACTGTGTGTCGTGTCCTGAGATGATCTAAATGAATGCAACGAACAGTACATAGCTAGTTATATTAGATTCCACGTCACTCTCTTATCTCTTTCCTAATTTAAATATAATTTTCTCTATGGGGACCCCCCATTTTATTCTTTAAAATGTAATATTTACTACACCTCAAGATGGCAGTGTTGCTTTTCACATAAAATTAGCAATATTTTAATTCTACTATATTTGAATTATATGACAGAGGTCATAGTTCAATATTGTTATCAAATTTGAACAAAGAAACTTTCTCTGCCTTCCAGACTCTCTGTCTATAGCTATCATTTTTTTTATTTAATATCTCTCGTTATTCTGCCCATTTCAAGGATTTTACTGAGTACTCTTATCACTTAGACATTCCTTTCTAGTAAACAGAATACCTTTATTCTTCAGTTAAACAACATATTTAAATTCTTCTACTAGTTAAATCCAGGTAAAGTATCCATGTAATTGGGCAGACTAGATGGGCCGAAAGGTTCTTATTTGCCGACATTTTTCTATGTTTCTATGTTTCTATGTTTCTAGTTGTATAGTTATACACTCTTCAAAATATTTCTTAACCCCTTAGTGACCGGGCGGTTTTACACAAATCCGTCTTTTAGTGACAGCTGCTGTTTTTACGTTTCTGCGCTGTTAGTGTTTAGGTCAAATTTTCCTCTTACTCGTTTATTCAACCCACACATATTATACACAGTTTTTCCCGCCATTAAATGGACTTTCTAGAAATACCATTATTTCCATCATATCGAATAATTTACTATAAAAAAAAAAAATATGAGGAAAAAATGGTAAAAACACACTTTTTCGTAATTTAATCCCCAAAATCTACAACCACCCAAAAAGACCCCGGCTAAATAGGTTCAAAATTTTGTCCCGAGACTAGAAATACCCAATTTTTACATGCGTTTGCTTTTTAACCCCTTCACTGCTGAGACAGTTCACCTATGTGCGCTGCGCTCATTCTGACCATTTTGTGCTAATTATTTTTATATGACAGCCTAGGTCCTATTTAATTAAACCCCCCCAGACAAAAATAACTTTTTTTAAAAAAAAACATTTTTTTATTTTATTTAATTTTTTTATTATTATTATTATTAATTTTAAACAAACCTGGTCATGTTTGGTATCATTTGAAAGGCCATAATCAGGCCTTTCAAATGATGTTAAATATGACCATCTAGCTGCCATGAATCGGGAGATAAAGGGATCCTTAGGATCCCCTTATCTCTACATGGCAGCTAGATGGTTAACTGGCCCACTGACATCCTCACACATATAGTGAGGTTGTCAGTGGGTGGGGGGGACCTGGAGGCTTGGTTGACATCCAAGATGTCAGCCCCCTTCAGGTTCGAATTCTGTTTTGGCGCCAATTGGCGCCTGAGACGTGATCTGGCGCCGAAACAGTTAATGCTATAGACCGCTGAAAAGGGGAGACTCTCCCCCTTTCAGCGGTTTAAAAAGCATCTCCCTAGCTGCAATGGTTGGGGAGATAGATTGCTCCGAAGGAGCCCCCCCTCCCCTCCATTGCTTTGCATGGGGACGCCTGCTGATGACATCACCACGCAGCATGGCGACGTCATCAGCCTCGTCTGCCCATGTAAATCACATGGGCAGGCTTCCTCCCTGCCAGATCGCCGAGGGATCCAGCGAGGGAGGTGAGTATCAGGCGGGAGGGGGATTAGGCCTGTACGTCCGCGGGTCTAAGGGAGACCCGAGGACAGGACGTACAGGGTACGTCAGCGGCCCTTAAGGGGTTAATATTATTTTCTATACTACAAATATAGATGGATTATAAAAATATATTTTTGTGGGTAGCATAGATATACTTGCATAGATATTTTATTTTATATTTCTATACCAGGAAAGAAAATATCTTTAATACAAGGAAAACAAACCTATAAATTGTCTGTCGTGACTGGCACTTAGACTCGGCATATATCATATAAAGACATTTTATCGTCTATAGCATCATAGTCTGGCACTTATAGTTTTAAACACACATTCCTCTCTAATGAGTTAGTGAACTTGCCTCTAAAAAAAATCCTCAGGGTTCATTCTAAAACTAGGTTAAAGTTGAGAAAGACTTTACATTATAACAAGATGGCTACAGGCATCCATTTTGTGTTACTCTAAAAATACCTGACACATCATTCCTGCCAGTGGAGGTTGTAGGCAATGACATGGCATGACATATAGGGATATATTACAAAGTTTGTGCTAACTTAACCAGAGCTGTTGTTAACTTAACAGCTCCATAGGCTATAATGGCTCTGGTAAGTTTACAACAGCTCTGGTTAGCACTAACTTTGTAATATAGCCCATAGTGGGGGTAGAGACAGATGAGGAGCAGGAGGACCTATGCAAAGTGTTGTGCCAACAGAATGCGTGGCAGGTGGTCATATGTCGCCTCAAGCACGTGGTACCCGTTGAGCTGGAGAGTAGTGGTTTGGTGAGATGTCTTCCTGGGGCTACTGCTCGTAGAGACAAGAGACGTATTCTCAATATTGTCAAAGAAGCAAACCAGCAAGGGGAAGTGGACGTTCTAGTCCATCTAGGGACAAATGACTTGGCTAGCAATGAGGTTTCTGAGATTAAGGACGATTTTTGTGTTCTTGGAGGTGAAATACAGCAGATTGCGTCCACTGTGTCATTCTCTGAAGTTTTGCCTGTGCATAACATTCAGGATAGGCAGATGCGCAATAGAGAATTTAATTTGTGGCTTCGGGAATGGTCTCGGGAGCAAGGATTTGGCTTTGTGTCCCATGATGGCTCTAATTGGAGCAGAAAGGAACTGTATAAAAAAGATGGTTTGCATCTTACTCATAGGGGAACATATGTTCTCAGCAGGGGTCAAGTCCTGGGAAAAAAAGTGAGGGAACTCACCCACGAATTCCACAACCCCCATTACCTGTAGAAAATATATATATATTATATATATCACGAGTATAGCAGTGCGTGGTGATGCCATTTTTATTGGGTTAACTTTATATTTAAAAGACAAGCTTTCAAGAGTGTAAACTCGAAACTATACTGATCAGTGAAAGGTATCACTACGTACAAGTATACTCGTGATTGTGGCAACTGGACTAACGCATTTTATATATAATATATATATATATATATATATATCCAGGCACAGACCCCCCAGGATTATATACACAGGCACTGGACCCCCAGAATAATATGCACAGCACTGAACTCCCAGAATAACATACACAGCGCTGAACCCCCAGAATAATATACACAGCACTGAGCCCCCAGAATATACATAACACTGAACCCCCAGAATAATATACTCAGCACTGAACCCCCAGAATAACATACACAGCACTGAGCCCCCAGAATAATATACACAGCACTGAGCCTCCAGGATAATATACACAGCACTGAGCCCCAAGAATAACATAATAACATGCACAGCACTGAGCCCCCATAATAATATACACAGCATTGAACCCCAAGAATAATATGCACAGCACTGGTTATATGGATATATTTTCCCCAGTTCACATGGATATATTTTCCCCTGTTCACATGGATATAATTGCCCAGCTCATATGGGTATATATTGCCCCAGCTCTCATGGATAATGCCCCCAGGTCTCATGGATAATGCCCCAGGTCTCATGGATAATGCCCCCAGGTCTCATGGATACTGCCCCCAGGTCTCATGGATACTGCCCCCAGGTCTCATGGATATTGCCCCCAGGTGTCATGGATAATGCCCCCAGGTCTCATGGATATGCCCCAGCTCTCATGGATAATGCCCCCAGGTCTCATGGATAATGCTCCCAGCTCTCATGGATAATGCCCCCAGGGTCTCATGGATACTGCCCCCAGGTCTCATGGATACTGCCCCAGGTCTCATGGATACTGCCTCCAGATCTCATGGATAATGCCCCAGGTCTCATGGATAATGCCCCCAGGTCTCGTGGATAATTCCCCAGGTCTCGTGGATATTTCCCCCAGGTCTCGTGGATATTGCCCCAGGTCTCATGGATATGCCCCAGGTCTCATGGATATTGCCCCCAGGTCTCATGGATAATGCCCCCAGGTCTCATGGATATTGTCCCCCAGGTCTCATGGATACTGCCCCCCAGGTCTCATGGATACTGCCCCCAGGTCTCATGGATATGCCCCAGCTCTCATGGATAATGCCCCCAGGTCTCATGGATAATGCTCCCAGCTCTCATGGATAATGCCCCCAGGGTCTCATGGATACTGCCCCCAGGTCTCATGGATATGCCCCAGGTCTCATGGATACTGCCTCCAGATCTCATGGATAATCCCCAGGTCTCATGGATAATGCCCCCAGGTCTCGTGGATAATTCCCCAGTCTCATGGATATTGCCCCCAGGTGTCATGGATAATGCCCCCAGGTCTCATGGATATGCCCCAGCTCTCATGGATAATGCCCCCAGGTCTCATGGATAATGCTCCAGCTCTCATGGATAATCCCCAGGTCTCATGGATACTGCCCCAGGTCTCATGGATACTGCCCCAGGTCTCATGGATACTGCCTCCAGATCTCATGGATAATGCCCCAGGTCTCATGGATAATGCCCCCAGGTCTCGTGGATAATTCCCCAGGTCTCGTGGATATTTCCCCCAGGTCTCGTGGATATTGCCCCAGGTCTCATGGATATGCCCCAGGTCTCATGGATATTGCCCCCAGGTCTCATGGATAATGCCCCCAGGTCTCATGGATATTGTCCCCCAGGTCTCATGGATACTGCCCCCCAGGTCTCATGGATACTGCCCCCAGGTCTCATGGACAATGCCCCCAGGTCTCATGGATATTGCCCCCCAGGTCTCATGGATATGCCCCCAAGTCTCATGGATACTGCACCCAGGTCTCATGAATACTGCCCCCAGGTCTCATGGATATTAGAAACATAGAAACATAGAAAGTTGTCGGCAGATAAGAACCTTTCGGCCCATCTAGTCTGCCCAATTACATGGATACTTTACCTGGATTTATCTTTTGTTTAGGATAGCCTTATGCCTATCCCATGCTTGCTTAAATTCAATTACTGTTTTGGCCTTACCACTTCAACTGGAAGACTGTTCCATGTATCCACCACCCTCTCAGTAAAATAATGCTTCCTGATGTTACTTTTAAACCTTTGCCCCTCTAATCTAAGACTATGTCCTCTTGTTTTGCTACTTTGTTTCCTTTTAAATATACTCCCTTCCTCTACCTTGTGGATTCCCTTTACATATTTAAATGTTTCTATCATATCTCCTCTGTCTCGTCTTTTTTCCAAGCTGTACATGTTAAGATAATGGATATAGCCCCCCAGGTCTCATGGATATTGCCCCAGGTCTCATGGATATTGCCTCCAGGTCTCATGGATATTGCCCCCAGGTGTCGTGAATATTGTCCCCCCAGGTCTCATGGATATGCCCCCAGGTCTCATGGATAATGCCCCCAGGTGTCATGGATATTGCCCCCCAGGTCTCATGGATATACCCCCAGGTCTCATGGATAATGCCTCCAGCCCAGCTCACCTCTGCTGCTGCTGCTGCCGCCGCCGCACATTGCCGGCGGCCGCGTGCTTCCTGCTTCAACGGCTGCTGACAGGAAGTGCAGCCGCTCGCCTGGGATCGATGAAACAGCCAGGCGAGCGGCTCCACTTCCGGTCACCGGCCGTTCTAATAGGAAGCAAACGGCCGCCGCCAATGTGCAACGGCTGCCTGCTCCAGGGTTCGGGCTCGGGCCACAGCGTTCCCGCTGTGGGAGAAGTGCGGGAACGCCGTTCCCGCACGTTCCTGCTCGACTCGAGCCCTCATTCTCAGTGAGAAGTTCAAAGGTTTCACAAAGGAATATTTAAACTAGGAGGGGGGACAAAAGGGTGAAAAACAATCTGCCCAATTGTCCCCCAAAACTAAATCGGAGGGTGCAAGCAACATGCGGGTTAAAAAATGACAAGCTCAGAGTCGTGTCTATAAATGCTCGCAGTTTAGTCAATAAAGTCAATGAACTGGAGGCAATGATGGCAGCTGAAAAAGTAGATTTAGTGGCGGTTATTGAGACATGGTTCAGTGAGAAAAATAACTGGGACATAACAATACCGGGTACTCTTTATATAGAAAAGACAGAGAAGGTAGGAAAGGAGGAGGAGTGGCCCTGTATGTGAAAAACAACATAAAAACAAACCAAATAAAAGTGAGCAAGGTGAACATAGAGTCAGTTTGGGTTACGCTAACATTTGGCAATCATACAGTAGCTCGTGTAGGTGTGATCTATAGACCCCCTGGACAAGTAGAAGAGCTAGATAATCTGCTGCTTGAGGAAATAGCCAAAATGGCAATGAAGGGGGAAGTTATAATCATGGGGACTTTAATCTTCCTGATGTGAACTGGAAAACCAAAATAGCTGGGTGCACCAGGAGTACAAATATTCTAAACTCCCTACTGGGATTATCTCTAACACAAGTAGTTGAGGAGCCGACCCGTAAAGAGGCCATATTGGATTTAATACTCACAAATGGAGGTTTGGTATCAGACGTTGTTGTAGGTGAAAATTTGGGATCTAGTGACCACCAGTCAGTGTAGTTTAATAAAAGAACAGGGATGGAGCCGCACCACACAAAAACAAAGGTTTTAGACTTTAAAAAAACAGATTTTTCTAAAATGAAATAAATGATCAGACTGGAGGAGTTTAAAGGGAGTCCAGGAGAAATGGGATTATTTAAAGGAAGCATTATTGAAGGCCACAGGCAATTGCATTCGGCTTGTTAGCAAAAACAAAAAAAAGGGAAGAAACCACTGTGGTATTCTGCAGAAGTGGCCAAAATAGTGAAAAACAAAAAGATAGCATTCAATAATTATAAAAAAACTCAGAGTGAAGAAGATAGGCAAACCTATAAGATTAGGCAGAAAGAGGCAAAGCAATCTATAAGAGCTTCCAAAGCACACGCAGAAGAGAAAATAGCTCAGTCAGTAAAAAAGGGGGACAAAACATTTTTTAGACACATAAACGAGAAAAGAAAAGTAAAACAAGGATTAGTTAGATTAAAAACAAAGGAAGGAAGGTATGTAGAAGAGGATAAAAGTCTCGCTGACTGCCTCAATGAATATTTTTGTTCAGTCTTTGCAGAAGAAAAGGAAAGGGACCTCAGTTAGGAGGAAACACTAAAGAGACATTTACATATGAGTTTACAGAAGAGGAGGTTTTACAGAAGCTGTCTAAAGTAAAGACAAATAAGTCAATGGGGCCTGATGGGATCCACATTAAGTTATTAAAAGAGCTCAGTGGTGTAATAGCAAAATCATTAAGAGATTTATTTAACCAATCCTTGTTAACGGGAGTCATCCCAGAAGACTGGAAATTAGAAAATGTTGTGCCCATTTACAAGAAGGGTAGTAGGGAGGAATCGGGGAACTATAGGCCAGTTAGTCTTACGTCAGTAGTGGGGAAATTAATGGAAACCATGTTAAAGGAAAGGATTGTTGAACATCTAAAACACATAGATTACAGGATCAGAAACAACATGGGTTTACCTCAGGGAGATCATGCCAAACTAATCTTATTGATTTTTTTGATTGGGTAACAAAAATAATAGACACAGGTGGTGCAGTAGACATTGCTTATTTAGATTTCAGTGAGGCCTTTGATACTGTTCCACATAAAAGGCTTATCAATAAATTGCAATCTTTGAGCTTGGATTCCAATATTGTTGAATGGATTAGGCAGTGGCTGAGTGACAGGCAACAGAGGGTTGTGGTAAATGGAGTTTATTTGGCGCAAGGTCTTGTTACCAGTGGGGTACCTCAGGGGTCAGTACTTGGACCCATTCTCTTTAATATTTTTATTAGTGATATTGCAGAAGGTATTAATAATAAAGTATGTCTTTTTGCTGATGACACAAAGATTTGCAACAGGGTTGACGTTCCTGGAGGGAACAGCCAAATGATTTAGGTAAACTAAAAAAATGGTTGGAGCTGTGGCAATTGAGTTTTAATGTGGATAAGTGCAAGATAATGCACCTGGGACGTAAAAACCCAATGGCTGAATATAGAATATTTGATACAGTCCTAACCTCAACATCTGAGGGTTGGGATTTAGGGGTTATTATTTCAGAGGATCTAAGGGTAAGTAGTCAATGTAATAGAGCAGCAGGAAATGCTAGCAGAATGCTTGGTTGTGTAGGGAGAGGTATTAGCAGTAGGAAAAGGGAAGTGCTCATGCCACTGTACAGAGCACTGGTGAGACCTCACTTGGAGTACTGTGTGCAGTACTGGAGATCGTATCTCCAGAAGGATATAGACATCTTAGAGAGAGTTCAGAGAAGGGCTACTAAAATGGTGTACGGCTTGAAGGAGAAAAGTTACCAGGAAAGGCTTAATGATCTTAACATGTACAGCTTGGAAAAAAGATGAGACAGAGGAGATATGATAGAAACATTTAAATACGTAAAGGGAATCCACAAGGTAGAGGAAGGGAGTATATTTAAAAGGAAACAAAGTAGCAAAACAAGAGGACATAGTCTTAGATTAGAGGGACTAAGGTTTAAAAGTAACATCAGGAAGCAATATTTTACTGAGAGGGTGGTGGATACATGGAACAGCCTTCCAGTTGAAGTGGTAGAGGCCAAAACAGTAATTGAATTTAAGAAAGCATGGGATAGGCATAAGGCTATCCTAAACAAAAGATAAATCCAGGTAAAGTATCCATGTAATTGGGCGACTAGATGGGCCGAAAGGTTCTTATCTGTCAACATTTTTCTATGTTTCTATGTACCCAAGCGTGGGATGTCTTTCCCACGCTTGATCCTCATCTGACATAAATTACAAATAGTAACGGTGCGGTCTGCTGCACATTTCTTAACCTTTTCGCTGCTGAGGCTTTTCACACCTCTGTGCTGAGGTCATTTTTACCGCTTTCGCTCATCATGTTTAACCGCGTTTTGTAGCCATATTTTGATATATGACCCAAACATATTATATATCGTTCTTTCCGGCAGACTTGGCAGATTCATAATATGTCATTATTATATGTATACGTTATGTCATGTCTGTATATTATAACAAAAAATGCAATAAAATTAGAATTTTCAATAATTTATTATGTGTAAAGTGTTTTTTTTACATTTTAACATGCGATCGTTTGCAGTTATATTTTGTATGGGGTGCGCTTGTTAAAAAAATTAGAAATGGGGTCTCGTTTTTTAACAAATGTACCGCATACAAAAATCATTAGTGCAGCATTATTGTTCACATTATAATTGAAATGGGAACAATATTGCTGCATTAACAAAACAAAAACAAAAAAAAACTTGTTTATTTTATTTTTTTTATTTTTTTAAATATTTTTTTTTTTTAAAAAAAAAACATGTTTCATGCTCATGTTTGGTATCGTTGGAAAGGCCATGCTCTGGCCGATCCAGCGATATCAAACATTAACCCCTAGCTGCTACGGATCGGGAGATATGGGGCTTTTTGGAACACCCTATCTCCACCATTGGTGGCAGCTAGGGGTTAACTCCAGGACTGGCGTCATCGTGCTATGCACGATGACGCCAGTCCTCAGGGGGAGTTCCTGGAGGCTTGGCTGACATCCAAGATGTCGGCCAGCTCCAGGAGAGGATCACGATCCGGCGCTTTTCAGCGCAGATTTGTGATCCGGCTCCCCAGCGGTTCATCACAGCCACCGTTTGGAAGGGCAGGCTGTGCCCTTTCAAACGGTGCCTGGATTAAGCCTCTGCCCCCCGGCGATCGGGAGGGAGAGAGGCCTGAAGGACCTCCCCCCTCCCTTTCAGGCGCTTCCTTCGCACATGCGGGGGTCGCCTGAATTAGATGTCATCGCGCCACCGCAATGACATCTAATTGCTCTGCCGGGGTCCCGGAGTGCTGGGCTGACATCCAAGATGTCAGCCCGCACCAATTGCTGCCTCCTGTGCATGGACGTGCTCAGCGCGTCCATAGCACAGGAGAACCACTTGGCTGGACACGCTGAGCACGTCCATAGCAGCCAAGTGGTTAAAGAACTCCCAGACAGCAGACTGTACATGTGCTTTGAGACAACAGCGCTCTGCACCTGAGCAGCTGTGACTTCTGATGCCTTTGACTGGCTACGGTTGGTCATAGAGGACGTTCTGCCTCATTTTTGTTGTGCCACCTCCTCCTCCCTTTACTCCTCTGTTTGATCAGCCACCCAGGTGAAGTCAGTGAACTCATTATCGTCATCACCCCTATCTCCTCGTCACTGGAGCCAACTTGGCAGTATGCTGCAGCTGCTGGGGCAATATGAGTGCCAGTTGGTGGAGGTTGTAGGCAATGACATGGCAGGACATACAGTGGGGGTAGAAACAGATGAGGAGGAGGAGGACCTACGCAAAGTTTTGCGCCAACGGGATGTGTGGCAGTTGATCAAATGTCGCCTCAAGCACGTGGTACCCAAGTGTCCGGTATCTTTCCCACGCTTAAGCCTCATCTGACATAGATTACAAATAGCAACGCTGCGCTCTACTGCACATTTCTTAAAGTACTCCCAGACAACAGAGTTCCTGCATGTGTTCTTTAAGACAACAGCGCTCTGCACCGGAGCAGCTCTGACATCTGATGCCTTGGACTGGCTAGTGCTACGGTTGGTCACAGAGGATGTTGTGCCTCGTGTTTGCTGTGCCTCCTCCTCCCCCTCTTCCTCACTTAATTCCTCTGTTCGATCAGGCACCCAGGTGGAGTCAGTGACCTCATCATCATTGTCATCATCACCCCTATCTCCTCGTCACTGGAGCCAACTTGGCAGTATGCTGCAGCTGCTGGGGCAACATGAGTGCCAGTTATTTGTGTGTCATCACTAGCACCCCCTTCCTATAGGTTGATTATACTCCCTTCCTCAACCTCAGAGATTGAATCAGAGCACTGTACTTGCTGCGCATCCTCAAGCAGCATGTCACTCTCATTGTAGTCAAACAATTCAGCTGACGCCTCCGTGTGTGATAGCGAGGTTACGGCAGCAGTAGCTGTGGACATGGATGCTGCATTAGATGCTTTGGCAGCTGAGGTGGACTGTAAAGCACTAGAAGCCTGGCTGGCAGAGGACTCGGAGGATGAGGATGGCCTGGTTAGCCAATCCACCAAATCCCCTGTATGTTGCTGCGGCTTAAGACGGCCAGCACCAGTTAGAAAGGACAAGCGTGCCCCTGCAGAGGATGCACCACGTCCGCGACGACCAGTGGCACAGCCTCCCAACACAGAGGCTGCTTGCCCTCTTATCTGTGCCTGGGAGCATCTGTCTGTCCTTTTTGGTCTTTCTTACATGTTGAGGGATGTCACGGGATGGCCCAGCACCCTCAGCCAGGGGCGGGGCAGTGACAGTGGGGACATGGACACTTGGGTGTGGTGGCACGCACCCCGTTTACCTTTATTAGATGTGACATTGTGTGTGTTAATAACGTGTTCCCCGTTGGTTTATGGTGTATTGACTTTTCCCTTTGTTTGCCTTGCTCGCCGCCATTTTCCGATCCTTGTGGCGCAGTTGGAATTCTCGTTTCGGAAAATGGCCGATTCGAACCATCCGGTTCGAATCGTAAAATGGCCGATTCGGACCATCCGGTCCGAATTGGTGACTCCCTGAAGGCCAAGGGCCAATGGGTCCTGGGAGGGCGGGCAAGGAGTCCCATTGTATTCTAATTGTGTGCAGAGGTAATAAATACTTGGACTGTAAATAAAAAAAGCAGATTCTGCAGTACATTCAGCTCTGACTGGTGTGTGTTTATTCTCCGCCGTATTTCCGGATCTGAGTGTCCTCCGCGGCCTCAGAGTACGGTGCCCACCCGGATACGATCCGAATCGAGCGCTCTGACCCTGCATCGAGTATCAGGGCAGAGGCGCTGCTCAGGAAGCTTCGATTCGAGGAAGACGGAGATCCGAACCGAACGGCCCCGCCGGGAACCGCGCTTCGGCATTGCGGTAAGACCCGAACTCTCCACTGGTCCCGCCAGATCCGAAACTCCCTCCCATACCGATCCGAAGCCCTCCAGTTCCGATTCGACCCGCCATCCCTTCCCGACTCGAAACCTTCACCGCCCAAGATCCGAAGAGACACCCGCCCCCGGATCGGAAACGTTTCCCGCCTAAGATCCGAAACGTTTCCCAATAAGATCCGAATCTTTCTCCGCGGCTGCTAGGGCCGATTCCCCCCAGGCGTCCCACACCCGCCAGGTCAGGGAACCAGTTGCTCGGGACGCTGAGTGCTGCGCGCCTCAGTGGTCGGACTGGTTCCAGGCAGGGGTCCCCTCCACCGCCCGCTAACCCTACCTAGGGTCACGCCAGGCCGCACGAGACGCCGAGTGCGCGCCACTCGGTAGTCGGGCCAGCGGTAAGCGACGGGGTCACGCAGATAGAGCACACCCGCAGGCGGAACAACCATCTCATTCCGTCATACTGGTGGCAGCGGTGGGGATAGCTCTCTGCAGACCCCAGGGGGACCCTCATCATGATCAAGTATACTGCCTACAAGCGGGACGTCCTGCGTGGGATGCTGGAGAATCGGGGCGGTGTCCCGGGCTCCAAGAGTCGGGAGACTCTGATAGAGGAGTTGAGGAGAATTGACCAGGAGGAGGCATTCGCGGCGTTGGCCGGCGACCCAGTGCCGGCTGCCGTTCCCGCTGAGGCCGAGGATAGCGAATTCTGCCGGAAGATGCGGGAGCGGATCTCCATGATGGGTCCGGCCCCATCGGAAGCTGAGATGAGGAAGCTGGGTCGGGAACTCGGACAGGAGAGGAGAGGAGAGAGAGCGGGTGCACGAACTGCGGCTGGCCGAAGTGCGAAGCCGGTGGAGTAGCCGCTCGCCTTCGGACCGATACGCCGGGCGGAAAGTGCCATTCCAGGCGTTCAAGGAGTTCCGGAAGCCGAGGAAGAGATCGAAAGCTATCTGCAGGACTTTGAGCGCCTGTGTCGGGTGCATGACGTGCACGGGCCGACTGGATTCGGATCCTGGCGAGTAAGCTGACCGGCCGGGCCGCCGAGGCCTATCGTACGGTCCCGGACGACGAGGCCACCAGCTACTCGCACGTCAAGCAGGCGCTGCTGAGTAGATATGCCGTGACCCCGGAAGCTAGCCGGACGAAGTTCCGGAATTCTCGCCGGCCCAGTGGCGCCACCCACGTGGAGTGGGCCCATCGGCTGCAGAGGGACCTGCGCACCTGGCTCTCGGGAAGCCAAGCGGAGACGGTGGCCGAGATCACCCAACTGCTGCTGCTCGAGCAGTTCTTCGAGCACACACCTCCGCTATCCGAGAGTGGGTGCGCGACAAGAAGCCCCATACGGTGCAGCAAGCGGGCCACCTGGGCCGACGAGTACACGGACACCCGGAAGTTGCCGGGGGGGGAACGGACCCTGGCCAGCCGTCCCGTTTTACCCGCCCCACTACCTCCACCACCTCCACCACCAGCGGTCCGGGCGCCTGTAGCACGGGCTCCCAGCCGGCCCACCAACATGGCTAACGTCCGCTGTTACGGGTGCAACCAGGAGGGGCACTACAAACAACATTGCCCCAACCGCCCGGAATTGACCCGGCCGGCCGGAGGCCACCGCCGGCGGCCCATTGTTGCGACGCCGGAGCTCCGTGGCCGGAGGCCCCGGAGGAATGGTGGGAGCAGCTGCACGAAGCCGACCCGTGCAAGCCGCCGCGGATGACAACCGCCGACACCACCGCCAGGCGGTGTGGATAAATGGGCAGCCTGCTGAGGGGCTGCGAGACTCCGGGGCTACCATCACCCTGGTCCGGCCTCACTTGGTTCCGCCAAGCGACCGCCTGCGGAGCACTGTAGCAGTACGGGTGGCGGAGGAAAAGTGCTCCGGCTCGAGACGGCTCGGGTGCACCTGGACTGGGGGAATGGGGAGAAGGAGGTGCGGGTGGGGTTGCTGAGACAACTGCCGGCCGAGGTGCTCCTGGGGAATGATTTGGGGCAGCTCATTTCCGCTTACTCCACAGATGCAGCTACCCCGGTTACCACTAGGCAACAGAGCCGACGACAAGACAGGGGCGCTCCGAATGGGACCCAGGTGAGACCTCCACCACCACCATCCCGACCTCCAAACCTCCCAAACCTCCCAAACCTCCCCGGCCTCCGCGACCCCCACACCATCCCGACCTCCCCGACCCTCCCGACAGCCCAAAACCCCAGACCCCTCCCAACGCCCAGACCGCCATCACCTCCCCGACCTCGACGGGACCCGATTCTTTCCCCTCCGCCTGTCCTCCCTTCCCCGTGGAGTACCCCGGAGACGCTGCGCCACCAGACGCAAACCGACCCCACATTACAGGGCTACCGGGACCGAGCTGGTCAGGGCTTGGACGGTCAGGGGAAAGACAAAGTGGAGTGGGAGGATGGGCTGCTGTACCGTTATACCGTGAGGGAGGGGGCCAAGAAGAAGCAGATTCCGCAGAAGCAGCTGGTGGTGCCGCAGGGACCCAGGCAGGAGCTTCTGCGCTTGGCCACACGACATCCCCCTTGCAGGTCACTTAGGCCAGAGTAAGACCCGGCACAGGTTGGCGCGCGCGTTTTACTGGCCTCGCCTTAGCAACGACACCCGCGATTATTGCCGCACTGCCCAGTTTGCCAGAAAGCTGGGAAGGCTGGGGACCATCCGAAGGCGCCCTTGCGGCCCATGCCCATTATCCAGGAGCCCTTTAGCCGGGTGGCGGTTGACATCGTAGGGCCGTTGCCACGGCCCAGTGCCACAGGTAAGAGGTATATTCTTACCGTAGTGGATTATGCCACCCGGTACCCCGAGGCTGTGGCCTTGGCCAACATCCAGGCGGACACCGTAGCAGACGCGCTCCTCAGGGTGTTCACGAGGGTAGGGTTTCCCCGAGAAATCCTATCCGATCAGGGTACCCAGTTTACCGCTGAGCTCACCCAACAGCTCTGGCGTCTCTGTGGCGTTAAGGCGCTGCACAGCGCCCCGTATCACCCCCAGACCAACGGGCTGTGCGAGCGGTTCAATGGGACCCTGAAGCAGCTCATCCGGGCCTTCGTGCATGAGAACAGGGACTGGGAGAAGTATCTTCCCCACTTGCTGTTCGCCTACCGGGAGGTTCCGCAGGAATCCACCGGGTACTCACCCTTTGAGCTGCTATATGGACGCCGGGTGCGAGGTCCTCTGGATCTGGTTAGGGCTCAGTGGGAGGGGGCGCCGGAGGAGGACGGAGTTCCCGTGGTGGAGTACGTCCTGAAGCTGCGGGAGCGCTTGGCGGACCTCCAGGGGTTCGTGCAGGAGAACATGGAGACGGCCCAGGCTCAGCAGAAGGCGTGGTACGATCGCGCTGCATGCAGCCGCTCGTTCTGTGTGGGACAGAAGGTTCTGGTGTTAAAACCACAGCGGCAGAACAAGCTGCAGGCGGCCTGGCAAGGTCCCTACAAGGTGGTAACCCAGCTGGGGGATACCACCTATGTGGTTGTGAGCTGCGCGGACACCAGAATCCAGCGGACGTTCCACGTCAATATGCTGAAGGCCTTCCATGAGCGGCCGGAGTCGGTGGACGCCATATGCGCGCCGGCGGCCGAGGAGATGGAACCCTTTCCCTTGGAGGAACTCCCGGGGGTAGCCAAGCAGCCTTCCGGGGTGGAGCAGGTGCAGTTGGGGGAGGAGCTAGGGCCCAAGAAACAGGCGCAGGCGCGGCAGCTGCTTCTCGCCTATCCGGGGGTTTTCTCGGCCCTCCCGGGATATACGGACCAGGCCGTCCATCAGGTGGACACACCCGGTCAGAAACCACTCCGACAGCCCGCCTACCGGATCCCGGAAGCAGTCCGCGAGTCCATGCGGGCCGAGATCCGGGAGATGTTGGAGCTGGGTGTCATTGAGCCGTCGGCCAGCCCATGGGCGTCGCCCGTGGTCCTGGTGCCCAAAAAGGACGGTACAACCAGGTTCTGCGTCGACTATCGGCGGATAAACGACTGTACCGTTACGGACGCTTATCCGATGCCCCGAGTCGACGAGTTGCTAGACCAGATCTCCGGGGGTCATTTTCTGACCACGGTGGATCTGTGCAAGGGGTATTGCAGATTCCCCTTGCCGAGGAGGCGACCCCGAAGTCGGCCTTCATCACCCCGTTCGGCCTGTACCAGTTTCGAGTCATGCCGTTCGGGATGAAGAACGCCCCTGCTACCTTCCAGCGGTTAATCGATCGCCTCCTCGATGGCCTCCAGGGATTCGCTTGCGCGTACCTGGATGATATAGCCATCTATAGCCAGACCTGGGAGGAACATCTGGATCATGTAGGGACTGTCCTGGGCCGGATTAGGGACGCCAACCTGACCCTGAAGCCGGAGAAATGTAGGGTGGGGATGGCCGAGGTGCAGTATCTGGGCCACCGGGTGGGGTGCGGGATACAACGGCCGGAGCCCGCGAAGATAGAGCCTATCCTGGATTGGCCCACCCCGGTGACCAAGACCCAGGTCCTGGCCTTTCTGGGTACCGCGCGCGGGTACTACAGAAAATTTGTACCCCATTACAGCGACCTGGCCAAACCCCTGACTGATCTGACCAAGAAATCCCTGCCCCGCCAAGTCCTGTGGTCCCCGGAGTGCGAACAGGCCTTCCGGCAGCTGAAGGCCGCCCTGACCCAAGCGCCCCTGCTGGCAGCTCCCAACTATAATAAACGTTTTATTGTCCACACAGACGCGTCCATGTTCGGACTGGGAGCTGTCCTGAGTCAAGTGGGGGACGACGGGGGGGACCATCCGGTGCGTTTATTAGTCGGAAGCTGTTGCCACGAGAGGTGGGGTACGCTGCAGTGGAGAAGGAGTGCCTGGCCCTGGTCTGGGCCCTACGGAAGCTCCAACCCTACGTCTACGGTCGGTCCTTCACCGTGATGACCGACCATAACCCCTTGGTATGGCTCAACCGAGTGGCGGGGGAGAACGGCCGCCTACTGCGGTGGAGCCTGGCTCTCCAACCCTTCAACTTTTCCATCCAATATCGGCCCGGGTCGCAGAACGGTAACGCAGATGGGTTATCGCGACAGTCGGCCCGGGAACCAGGGGATTGGGGAGCCCCGACTACCTCGGTACGACCCGGTGGGGTCCAATCGAGTGCGTCGGACCTTGGGGAGGGGGAGGAGTGTCACGGGATGGCCCAGCACCCTCAGCCAGGGGCGGGGCAGTGACAGTGGGGACATGGACACTTGGGTGTGGTGGCACGCACCCCGTTTACCAGTTTTATTTAGATGTGACATTGTGTGGTGTTAATAACGTGTTCCCCGTTGGTTTATGGTGTATTGACTTTTCCCCTTTGTTTGCCTTGCTCGCCGCCATTTTCCGATCCTTGTGGCGCAGTTGGAATTCTCGTTTCGGAAAATGGCCGATTCGAACCATCCGGTTCGAATCGTAAAATGGCCGATTCGGACCATCCGGTCCGAATTGGTGACTCCCTGAAGGCCAAGGGCCAATGGGTCCTGGGAGGGCGGGCAAGGAGTCCCATTGTATTCTAATTGTGTGCAGAGGTAATAAATACTTGGACTGTAAATAAAAAAAGCAGATTCTGCAGTACATTCAGCTCTGACTGGTGTGTGTTTATTCTCCGCCGTATTTTCGGATCTGAGTGTCCTCCGCGGCCTCAGAGTACGGTGCCCACCCGGATACGATCCGAATCGAGCGCTCTGACCCTGCATCGAGTATCAGGGCAGAGGCGCTGCTCAGGAAGCTTCGATTCGAGGAAGACGGAGATCCGAACCGAACGGCCCCGCGGGAACCGCGCTTCGGCATTGCGGTAAGACCCAAACTCTCCACTGGTCCCGCCAGATCCGAAACTCCCTCCCATACCGATCCGAAGCCTCCAGTTCCGATTCGACCCGCCATCCCTTCTGACTCGAAACCTTCACCGCCCAAGATCCAAAGAGACACCCGCCCCGGATCGGAAACGTTTCCCGCCTAAGATCCGAAACGTTTCCCAATAAGATCCGAATCTTTCTCCGCGGCTGCTAGGGCCGATTCCCCCCAGGCGTCCCACACCCGCCAGGTCAGGGAACCAGTTGCTCGGGACGCTGAGTGCTGCGCGCCTCAGTGGTCGGACTGGTTCCAGGCAGGGGTCCCCTCCACCGCCCGCTAACCCTACCCTAGGGTCACGCCAGGCCGCACGAGACGCCGAGTGCGCGCCACTCGGTAGTCGGGCCAGCGGTAAGCGACGGGGTCACGCAGATAGAGCACACCCGCAGGCGGAACACCATCTCATTCCGTCATAAGGGATATATAGATTAAAGATATACAGAACTCTGATTCATCTCTGTTATAAAAATTGGAGATATGCAGAACTCTGATTCAACGGTGTTATCTAGATTAAAGATTTCCAGAACTCTGGTATAACTCATTGAAACACCCTGATAGCTGGCAGCCAGTGACAAGACACAGATTAAAATTCCCAGAAACTACCTATAAATCAGTGAGACCCCCTGATGGGTGGCAGTGACAAGACACAAATTACAATTCTCAGGAACTTCCTATAAATCAGTGAGACCCCCTGATGGGTGGCAGTGACAAGCCACAAATTACAATTCTCAGGAACTTCCTATAAATCAGTGTGACCCCCTGATGGGTGGCAGTGACAAGACACAGATTACAATTCCCAGGAACCTCCTATAAAATCAGTGAGACCCCCTGATGGGTGGCAGTGACAAGACACAAATTACAAATCTCAGGAATTTACTATAAATCAGTGAGACCCCCTGATGGGTGGCAGTGACAAGACACAGATTAAAATTCCCAGGAACCTCCTATAAATCAGTTAGACCCCCTGATGGGTGGTAGTGACAAGACACAGATTACAATTCCAAGATATCTTTTAGCAGTGAGACCTCCCCAATAGCTGCTGGCAGTGAGAACACACAGATTACAACAATTTCCAGATATTTTGTAGAAGTGAGACCCCCCCAATAGCTGCTGGCAGTGAGAACACACAGATTACAACAATTCCCAGATATCTTGTAGAAGTGAGACCCCCCAAAAGCTGCTGGTAGTGAGAACACACAGATTACAACAATTCCCAGATATCTTGTAGAAGTGAGACCCCCAATAGCCGCTGGCACTGAGAAGACACACTAACAGAACAATCTCCTCTCAAAAAACACTTGCTGGGGCTGCGTGAAGCCTTATATAGTGTGCTGCGGGATTTAGCTCTGTGAGCCCATGATTGGTCAAAATTTGCCCAATCAGGACTCTGAGCCGTGAATGGCATAGTCTCGCACCTGTCTTGTGGTCAGGTGCAATATTGTAGCCAATTACAAGCTTCAGGCCAGTGGAAAAGTGCAATGTGGTCCATTGTGGTGCATTGTGGGCGAACTCGAACCGAACACGCAGAAATGTTCGGAGTTCGGCGAAGAGCCGAACGGCCGATGTTTGATGCAAACTCTGACCAGATCGAATCAAACAGCTCATCCCTACTTATGTCTAGGCTGGGTGATATGATTACTAAACAAGAGGAGCAAGACCATCACATGGATCAATTTGCTCAGGATTTGGGCCTACTCATGAATCAGTTCAAACAATTAGGCAGGGCTTAACCACCCTCTTCTCATGTAGTTCATGTGGCTTCTCAGACAGTAACTGTTTCTTCTATGATCGCTACTGAAGTATCTCATGCGAGTTTAAAAACACCTACATGTGTCAGTGAGAATTCTGGGTCTTGTAGAGTGTTTATAACCTAAATTGATATAATGTTTGAATTAAATCCAAGAATGTGTCCCACAGACAGAGCTAAGGTGGTTTATGTTATCAACCACCTAACTGAGAAAGCTCTGCTATGGGCAACCTCTTTATGGGAACCAGTGGTGTTTAACTATGCAGAATTTATGAAAGAATTGAGATGTACTTTTAGTCCTGCTAGTCAGGGAACTGGTGCAGCCAGAACTTTGTGGCGTATAACCAAGGACAACCGAATTTAAAACAGTGGCTGCTGAATTACAATGGCCTAATGATGTGCTTACTACAGCATTTCTTGCGGGAATATCTGATACTATTATGCACAAATTGGCTCCTATGTCACTACCCGAGGAGCTAGGTGACCTTATAGACTATTGCATAGCCCTCGACGATCAGATACGTGACAGGAGGTCTGGCCGTAGCAAGTCACATAAACCTTCCCATGGTGCCTGTTTTACTCTCAGGTTGGCTCACGCTGTCCCCACTCCTAGACCTGTACCAACATATCCAGAGCCTATGCAGCTAGGTCGTTCTAGTATATCAGGAGAGGAGAGACAATATCGCTTCAGAGAAGGCCTTTGTTTCTATTGTTCAGACAAGGGGCATTTCCATTTACAATGTCCCAAGTGACCTAAGAGATCCAATGTGTCGGGAAACGAGCAAGCCTAGAATCCCCTGAGAGACAGGTTCTAGGTACTACTGTAGTGTCTCTTGTGTCTAGTAAGAAAAGAAAGAAAATATCTTGTGTAGTGGTGCCTGTGTCAATTGCTTTGGAGAAGGACAAGTTTGACACAGGGGCACTAATTGATTCTGGGTCTGTAGGCAATTTTCTGGATTCTGGGTTTGCTGCAATTCACCAAGTGCCCCTGGTGGAAAGAGTAGTACCCCTTCTCATAGAAAGTATTAATGGCAGGAAATTGCTGAGACCTTATTGTACACATGATACTGTGCCTTTCTCTTTTGGTACTGGTGTTTTGCATAAAGAAAAAATCAAATTCCAAATCATAAAATCACCTACAGTGCCTATTGTATTGGGTTATCCATGGTTGGCTAAATGCAACCCAGTTGTTAACTGGACTACAGGGGAGTTGGATTTCTGGGGATCCAAATGCCGGTCCAGATGTCTGGGTATGAGTGCTGTGGTGGGCAGTCTGAATGTGGCCACTGCCCCTCCACTTTCCACAGAGGTACCCAAGAGGTATAGCGACCTTAAGGAGGTATTTGATAAAGGCAAATCTGAGATTTTACCTCCTCACAGGCCTTATGATTGTGCTATAGATCTGTTGCCAGGTACCATACCTCCTAGGGGACATGTCTACCCACTCTCTAAAAAGTAGAATGATATCATGGAGGAATATATATGAGAAGACCTGGCTCGTGGGTTCATTTGTCGTTCCTCCTTTCCTGTGGGAGCAGAGTTCTTTTTTGTATCAAAGAAGGAAGGGGGATTTAAGACCATGCATTGACTATAGAGGGTTAAACAGAATCACTATACGTAATGCCTACCCTATTCCATTAATATCCGAATTATATGATCGTTTAAAAGGTGCCAGAATCTATACGAAGTTGGACCTAAGAGGTGCTTATAATTTGGTAAGGGTCAAGAAAGACCATGAATGGAAGACTGCATTCAATACCAGGAGTGGTCATTATGAATATCTGGTTATGCCATTTGGCTTATGTAATGCGCCAGCTGTCTTTCAAGACTTTATCAATGACGTCCTAAGGGACTTTTTGCAAGTCTTTGTTATAGTCTATCTAGACAATATTTTGATTTGCTCTCCTGATGTTGAGAACACACCACGCTCAAGTGCTTACAGTATTGCAAAGATTGCTGGAAAACAAACTGTACTGCAAGTTAGAGAAGTGTCTGTTCGACATAACTTCAGTTCACTTCTTGGGTTACATAATCACGCCAGAGGGCTTTAAGATGGAACCTCAGAAATTGTCTGCCATCAAAGAATGGCCACCAGGGCTTGACAGCTATACAGAGATTCCTTGGTTTCACAAACTACTATAGCAGGTTCATTAAAGGTTTCTCTACTGTGGTGTCTCCCATCATGGCTATGACCAAAAATGGTGCTCAGAATTCATGATGAGCCGAACACCCCCGTGTTCGGTTCGCATTCGAACTCAAACAATTTCAAAAGTTCGAGTTCAAACTCGAACACGAACCGAACTCAATACAAGTCAATGGGACTCGAAAGTTTGATTTTTATAGTGCCCTCCAAGAGGGCATATATGCAAGATATTTACTAGGGATGTGCGTTTCGGGTTTCGGAATTTCGGAATTTTCACGAAATTTCCCGATTTGTGTTTTCGGATGCGGCCGAATTTCCGAAAAATTTTAGATCCGAAAGTTTCAGATCCGAAATGTTTTCCGAGCCGAAACGAAATATTTTCGGATTTTTCGAATGGACTTGAAATGTGTCAAACGAGGAGAACAGATGTTCCGAAAAACGAAAATTTTCCGAAAAACAAAAATTTTGTAAAAACGAAAATTTTCTGAAAAACGAAAATTTTTCGAAAAAACGAAAAGTCAGTACAAAAAACGGGCAAAATGATACGAAAAATGGTCGATATTCCGAAAAATGTGCAATTCTGAAAAACGAAAATTTCCGAAATTACGAAAAGTCGATACAAAAACCGAGTACAGTGAAACGAAAAATGGTCGAAATTCCGAAAAAAAAATGTACCCGAAAAACGGGCCGAACCGAATCGAATCGAAACCGAAATCGGTCAAAACGAGCCGAATCGAAAAGTTTAAAAATCCGAAAAATCGAACCGAATCGAACCGAAAAAAAAAATCGGTGCACAAGCCTAATATTTACCATAAAAGGTGTATGGGGATCCGGGTAGTGCCCTGGGGGACAGGAAACATAGACAAAATGTTTTAAAAAAAACGTTTTTAAAGGAACAGTGAGTTTCCCATGAAATAAAGGTTAAGAATAAAAACTAAAAATTCCTTCAAATATCGTGCCTAGGAGGTCCCCATAACCTGTCCGTGAAGTGGCGGATTTGTAGGATGCACAGAAATATTTAGAAAGAAAAAAATGACATTTCAAATGACGGTAAATGTTTTTCCTTTAATCTATTCATAAACAACTGCTTGGGGCGGCAGCCTGTATGAAAAGAGGAGACGTTTTAGGACACGCAGAACAAGTTTAGTGATTTTTTTGCTAAATTATGGTGAAACTTATGCAGGCTTTGGATGAAAGAAACAATAGGTGCTTTAAAATTGGGCCTTTAGTGTTGGCAACAGTGCCGTCACACCGTGACCCCTCTGTGGGATTGTGGAAGAGTGCAGGGTTGGACCCTGCGGTCAAATATTAAAATGATATGAATCTGGTATAGGCGTCAGTGGCAGTGCACCCAAATATTGTGCCTTTGGTGGCAGCAAGTGCCTTCACACCGTAACCCCTCTGAGGTATTGTTGAAGAGTGCAGTGGTGGAGGTTTTGGTAAGGCAGAAAAGATCCCTGATCTATTCAGTTACATCAGCAGCTATAACAAAACCGGGTCAGCAATGTTTAGGCACTTGTACTGCGCTACTGTATATTAGGCTTGTGCACCGATTTTTTTTCGGTTCGGTTCGTCCGGGTTTTGTAAATTTTCGTTTCGGCTCGTTTAGGCCGATTTCCGTTTTGTTTCGGTTTGTTTCGGTTCGTTTTGTATCGACTTTTTTTTCGTGATTTCGGAAATTTTTGTGTTTTTCGGAACGTCAGTTATCCTCATTTTAAAGTGTCTATTCGTTTTGACGTAAACTAATGGTTTTTCGGATACGATAATTCTGCCGATACGATAATTCTGCCATTGAGATTTCTCATGTTTTACAAGAAGGATACATTGAGATTTCTCATGTTTTACAAGAAGGATACATTGAGATTTCTCTGGTTTCCCGGGAAGGATACATTGAGATTTCTCTGGATTTCCAGGAAGGATACATTGAGATTTCTCTGGTTTTACAAGAAGGATACATTGAGATGGGAATGATACAAAATTTAATTACAGAATCCGTGATATAAATATGATATCCAAAATTACTGAAATGGAGCTGAAATCATGAATTGAACGAAATTGATTTTCAATTTTACACATTTCTACTCCATTCGAAAATTCCGAAAAGTTTTTGTTTTGGCTTGTAAATTTTTTTGGATCTGCTGTTTTCGGATCCAAAAATTTTCGGAAAATCGGCCGAATCTGAATGCACGAATCGGGAAATTTCATGAAAATTCCGAAATTCCAAAACCCAAAACGCACATCCATACTATATATGGTGAGAATCGGCACACACTAGTAGCAACAGGAAGCAAACAGAACAGGCAGGGAATACACAGAGAGAATTGTCAAATGGCAGGCAAAGTCGGCAACAGATCGGGTCCTCAGAACAAGCAGGGTCAGTAACAAGTATACAAACTGATTCGGTAAGCTAGCAATGCGGGAATAAAGGCTGAGACACACTGAGTGTGTACTGACGCACAGCGTAGCAAAGCAAAGAGAAGAAAACATTTTGCAGGCTTGACTTCACTCCGCCTCGCAGCGTGTATTAGGCTTGTGCACCGATTTTTTTTCAGTTTGGTTCGTTCGGATTTTGTAAATTTTCATTTCGACTCGTTTCGGTCGATTTCCGTTTCGGTTTGGTTCATTTCGGTTTGGTTCGTTTCGGTTCGTTTTTCGTATCGACCTTTTTTTTCGTGATTTCGGAAATTTTCGTGTTTTTCGGAACGTCTGTTCTCCTTGTTTCAAAGTGTCTATTCGTTTTGACGTAAATTAATGTTTTTTTGGATACGATAATTATACAATATGATAATTCTGCCGATACGATAATTCTGCCATTGAGATTTCTCATGTTTTACAAGAAGGATACATTGAGATTTCTCTGGTTTCCCGGGAAGGATACATTGAGATTTCTCTGGTTTCTCGGGAAGGATACATTGAGATTTCTCATGTTTTACAAGAAGGATACATTGAGATTTCTCATGTTTTACAAGAAGGATACATTGAGATTTCTCTGGATTTCCAGGAAGGATACATTGAGACTTCTCATTTTTTACAAGAATGATACATTGAGATTTCTCATGTTTTACAAGATGGATACATTGAGATTTCTCGTGTTTTACAAGAAGGATACATTGAGATTTCTCATGTTTTACAAGAAGGATACATTGAGATTTCTCTGGTTTTCCAGGAAGAATACATTGATATTTCTCTGGATTTCCAGGAAGGATACATTGAGATTTCTCATGTTTTACAAGAAGGATAGATTGAGATTTCTCATTTTTTACAAAAAGGATACATTGAGATTTCTCATGTTTTACAAGAAGGATACATTGAGATTTCTCTGGATTTCCAGGAAGGATACATTGAGATTTCTCATTTTTTACAAGAAGGATACATTGGGTTTTCTCATGTTTTACAAGAAGGTTACATTGAGATTTCTCTGGTTTTCCAGGAAGGATACATTGAGATTTCTCTGGCTTTCCAGGAAGGATACATTGAGATTTCTCTGGTTTTACAAGGATACATTGAGATTTCTCTGGCTTTCCAGGAAGGATACATTGAGATTTCTCTGGTTTTACAAGGATACATTGAGATTTCTCTGGTTTTCCAGGAAGAATACATTGATATTTCTCTGGATTTCCAGGAAGGATACATTGAGATTTCTCATGTTTTACAAGAAGGATAGATTGAGATTTCTCATTTTTTACAAAAAGGATACATTGAGATTTCTCATGTTTTACAAGAAGGATACATTGAGATTTCTCTGGATTTCCAGGAAGGATACATTGAGATTTCTCATTTTTTACAAGAAGGATACATTGGGTTTTCTCATGTTTTACAAGAAGGTTACATTGAGATTTCTCTGGTTTTCCAGGAAGGATACATTGAGATTTCTCTGGCTTTCCAGAAGGATACATTGAGATTTCTCTGGTTTTACAAGGATACATTGAGATTTCTCTGGTTTTCCAGGAAGAATACATTGATATTTCTCTGGATTTCCAGGAAGGATACATTGAGATTTCTCATGTTTTACAAGAAGGATAGATTGAGATTTCTCATTTTTTACAAAAAGGATACATTGAGATTTCTCATGTTTTACAAGAAGGATACATTGAGATTTCTCTGGATTTCCAGGAAGGATACATTGAGATTTCTCATTTTTTACAAGAAGGATACATTGGGTTTTCTCATGTTTTACAAGAAGGTTACATTGAGATTTCTCTGGTTTTCCAGGAAGGATACATTGAGATTTCTCTGGCTTTCCAGGAAGGATACATTGAGATTTCTCATGTTTTTACAAGAAGGATTGAGATTTCTAATTTTTTACAAGAAGGATACATTGAGATTTCTCTGGTTTTACAAGGATACATTGAGATTTCTCATGTTTTACAAGAAGAATGCATTGAGATTTCTCTGGTTTTCCAGGAAGGATACATTGAGATGGGAATGATACAAAATTTAATTATAGAATCAGCGAAATAAATACGTTGTCCGAAATTACTAAAATGGAACCAAAATCACGAATTGAACGAAAATGAATTTAGATTTTACACATTTCTACTCCATTCGAAAATTTCAAAAAGTTTTCGTTTGGGCTCGGAAATTTTTTCGGATCTGCCGTCTTCGGATCTGAAAATTTTCGGAAAACCGGCCAAATCCGGATGCACGAATAGGGAAATTTCGCGAAGATTCCGAAATTCTGAAATCCGAAACACACATCCCTAGCGTGTATACACTGCGTTACGTTTGCTTCTCACCGCACTGGACAGGAAATCACTAACTAAATTATTAGTTTTATTTTTCATGTTTTACAAGAAGGATACATTGAGATTTCTCTGGTTTCCCGGGAAGGATACATTGAGATTTCTCTGGTTTCCCGGGAAGGATACATTGAGATTTCTCTGGTTTCCCGGGAAGGATAGATTGAGATTTTTCTGGTTTCCCGGGAAGGATACATTCAGATTTCTCAAATTTAATTACAGAATCAGCGAAATAAATACGATGTCTGAAATTACTAAAGTGGAACCAAAATCAGGAATTGAACGAAAATGAATTTCGATTTTACACATTTCTACTCCATTCGAAAATTCCGAAAAGTTTTCGTTTCGGCTTCGGATCTGCCGTTTTCGGATCTGAAAATTTTCGGAAAATCGTCCGAATCCAAATGCACGAATCGGGAAATTTCGTGAAAGTTCCGAAAATTCTGAAACCCGAAACGCACAACCCTAGCGTCTATACACTGCATTACGTTTGTTAACATGTACACACAAAACCGTTTTATTTTCACAAAGCACAAAAAAAGTTTCTACTGAATAAAATACATCAAAAACTAGTTGAAATACAATTATTCTGATGGAATAATTCGGATTCTGATGGAATAGGGGAAACCCTTTTTGTCTCTCTTGATCTTTCTAACTTTATTCAATACTCTTTTCCTGGTACAATACTGTTACGCTCTACCTTCGTGGTAGTGATTTCCACATCAAAAACTACTGCTAATTTAATAGGAATAGTATAAGAATATAAAAAAAGATAACCCCATATCATATATATTATAGGGACACGGAGCGCTGTGTATAGAGTAGGGATGCATTGATACCACACACAGACATATACATATATATTAACACGCACTTTTCTCCATACATGATATAAAATACTCAATGTAAAGGCGTTCTAACCAAGGGGAATTAGTCATGTAGCTCAGTGACACTAGATTATATATAGTGAAGCCTCCCCAAATCTATTTAACGTGCCAATACAAAAAACCGTACCGCCGTTATATTGAGTATTTTATATCATGTATGGAGAGGAGTTTGGGGATTATTCTAGGGGCACATCAGGCTTCCCACGCTTCGTATTTAGATCCACAGCATTCAAATGATGTATCGCTTCTAATACATTATTGTACTTTATTTACATTAGCACGTAGCTCTCTTGTGAGAGCTGTTACTTAAAATATACCAATCCTCATTGGCACGTTTATATGCAATCATATTTTTAGAATTGTCACTTTATACTTTGGGCATGCCGGTGTGTGCGTGTCCACTTGAATCTGCATGAAATGTGAAGCTGGGGAAGTCGTGCTTAACATACTTGATCAGGTTATAGCCTAATCATTGTCTCCCCCCAAGATAGGGTTCTATTATATTTTGCACATTGTGCGAGGACATTGGAGAGTGGTCTGGGGATATATCCCGGTAGTTTGCGGACAGTGGACATTGCGAACTATAGCAATCACCCGGAAGTGGAGGGTGACACGCACCGTGGAACACAAGCATTATCAGAGCACATGCGCAAGATGGCGGAGTCACCGGGAGAATGTAAACAGCGTGATCGAAGGCGTGGAACGCACTCCAATCGGAGAATCGAACACCTGGGGACAATTAGTTTTAATAAAAAGGACACTATATATATAATTTTACTGATATTATTTGTAAAACCAGCTGAGGAAGCCACAAGATGTGGCGAAACGCGTCCTGGTTACCTGGATGTGCCAGGTTTACTTTCTTTTATTATTTTTTATGTTTTAAATAAATTTCTATTGTTTTACTTGCACCAGTCCCCGGTGTCCTTTGGAATCCGAGGGGTTTTCATGGATTTAACCTTTAATAAAACCACGGGCGCTTCCACCTAGAGCTTGGTCATAAGCTCCAACAAATGTGAGTTAACCTATTGTGTTACTTTATCCACTTCAATACGAGTGGACCTGCACAAGGAAGCTCTCTCTCTTTTTTTTGTCCTTATGTCTTCATATGCACCGTGATTGAAGGAGGATCCTTTCATTTAAGAAGATGTGGGTCACCTTTTTTGAATATAGAAGCAAAGGACCCGAATGCGTCTACCCACTCAGAGCCAGTGTTAGGGCTCCACACTTGTGAGTGGGATGAGTTGTTTTTAATTTATATCCTACATTGTACATTCGCTCTGCACTATCATATGGTTTGCTTCTTTTCATGACACCCGTATCCATGTTACATCATAAGAGAACCACCACATGACCCAAGAGTGACTGCCATCGCGCCGCCAGATACATATTTTTTGTACAGATCACAAGAATCTTGTATATATGGGAGATGCAAAACGTTTGAATGCTAGACAGGCAAGGTGGTCCCTGTTCCTGTCCTTTAACTTCTTGTTGACATATCGCCCTGGTTCAAAAAACACTAAAGCTGACGCTTTATCCAGGCAGTTCGAGTCTTACGAACAACATACGTTCGACCACAGTCCCATCATTCCTCAAGAGAAGATCTTCGGTACCACTGTTCTTGCTGTATCTTCTCCATTATTGGAAAGAATTCAGGCTGTCCAAGGTGTCGCTCCTCCTGAAAGGCCTCCTGGTAAAGTCTTCGTGCCTGAGGAGGAGAGAACACAAATAATGATGATAGATCATGATTCCAAGCCATATGGACATATGGGTATAACAAAGACCCTAGTCACAATTGAAAAGCAGTTCTGGTGGGCAGGTATGCAAAGGGATATAAAGGACTATAGAGCCACATGCAAAGTGTGCTGTAGAAGTAAAAATCCCAGGACCTTACCTATCGGTCTGTTGCAACCATTACCGATGCCTGAAAGACCATGGTCCCACCTCTCAATGGACTTTATTACTGATTGACCACTATCCCAGGGTCATACAGTGATCCTTACTGTGGTAGACAGGTTCTCGAAAATGGTGCACTTTGTGCCTCTGGTCCTTCAGCCAGTGAGTTGGTACCTGTCCTTGTGCAAAACATTGTCAGGCTTCATGGGGTCCCTCTGGGAATAGTATCCGACAGAGGGACCCAGTTTGTCTCTCGATTCTGGAGAGAATTTTTAGAGAACGTAGGGATTGAGTTGAACTTCTCCTCTGCGTACCACCCTCAGACAAATGGGCTGCAGAGAGAGCCAACCAAAGCGTCGAGCAGTATCTGAGATGCTTCGTTTCTGAAAAACAAGATGAGCGGTCAGATCTTTTGCCGTGGGCTGAGGTTGCATTAAACAACTCGGTCAGTGAAACCACAGGTCACTCACCCTTCCATACCGTGTATGGATATGATCCTCCCATGCTCTACCCTGCATTCCAAGGCACTGCATTGTCAGCTTTGGACGAACAACTGAATTCCCTGAAAGGGACTTGGGAGATGGTAAAAGTAATTATGGAAGTCAATATCAACAAACAAAAAATAAAAGCAGACAGACGTAGGGGTCCTGCCCCCGTTTATATGGTGGGGATCAAGGTATGACTGTCTACAAGGAACATAAAACTGTTAGTACCATCTATGAAAATGGCTCCCAAATTTATTGACCCCTACAAGGTTCTACGTCGAATCATAGAACCATAGAAAACATAGAAAATGTCAGCAGATAAGAACCTTTTGGCCCATCTAGTCTGCCCAATTACATGGATACTTTACCTGAATTTATCTTTTGTTTCAGGATAGCCTTATGCCTATCCCATGCCTGCTTAAATTCAATCACTGTTTTGGCCTCTACCACTTCTACTGGAAGGCTGTTCCATGTATCCACCACCCAATCCGTAAAATAAGGCTCCTGATGTTACTTTTAAACCTTTGCCCCGCTAATCTAAGACTATGTCCTCTTGTTTTGCTACTTTGTTTCCTCTTAAATATACTCCCTTCCTCTACCTTGTGGATTCCCTTTACGTATTTAAATGTTTCTATCATATCTCCTCTGTCTCGTCTTTTTTCCAAGCTGTACATGTTAAGATCATTAAGCCTTTCCTGGTAACTTTTCTCCTTCAAGCCGTACACCATTTTAGTAGCCCTTCTCTGAACTCTCTCTAAGATGTCTATATCCTTCTGGTGATACGGTCTCCAGTACTGCACACAGTACTCCAAGTGAGGTCTCACCAGTGCTCTGTACAGTGGCATGAGCACTTCCCTTTTCCTACTGCCAATACCTCTCCCTACACAACAATTAATCCTATTTCTTATTCTTTGGCATTACCCCCATATCTACGTTCCACAACGTATTTCATGTCAGCCTCCTTAAACCTCTTACCTGTAATAGGTACACCAGAGTCACTGCTCCCCCTCCACCTATTCGTTCCCAGGGTGAAGAGGAGCACAAGGTCCGTGCCATCCTAAGGTCCTGTGTGGTCAGGGGTGTCCTTCAGTATGTGGTGGATTGGGAGTGTTATGGTCCTGAGGATCGATTGTGGCTGTCAGCCAGCAAAATCCATGCGCCTCGTCTGGTTCACCAATTCCATGCGGCTCATCCTTCGGTGCCTGGGGGTCGTCCGGAGGCTGACCGTAGACAGGGGGTTCTGTTACGTCTTCGGCGCTGCATGGGGGGTCTGGGCATAGTTCTGTGTCGCTGGCCGGTTGCCAGCACTTCATGATGGCCGCTCAGCGTCTGAGAGGGCGGGGCCTGACATTGTCACAAGGAGCCACCGGGCGCAGGAGATTGCTCAGTGCCCTGACATGGAGTCTAGTTCCCACATCGTCTGTTCAGTATTGTGCTTTGATTACCAGAGGCAGAGTGACCACCCCCCTGTCACGTTTCGTTGCTCCAGCCCTGTTCCCCTGCCCTCTGTATTATTTATGTCTGTGCTCCCCATGTGGTTCTGTATGCTGCTATTGCCTGGATAGCAGATCAGGGGTTAATGGCTTCTAGTCTGATCAGCTCACCTGCCTGTGATGTGTGCTGATCCTTTCCCTATTTAAAGCAATGGGCCCATATCCCATTGATCTATCATTTTGTTTCAGTCTGCCTGTATCCAGTCTGCTGTGCTCTGAGCTCCTTGCTGTGTGTTCCAGTCCTAGTTTGTGTATTCTGTTCTAGTTATATTTTGGACTTGCTTCCCTGTCTGTCTGTTCTCTCTGTTTCATTTTCCTGATTTATATTCCTATGTTATTTAGTTTTCAGTTCTGTCTGTTGCCGTTTATCTGTTATGCTGATTTCCTGGTTCTGATCATTTGGCTAGTCTGACTTTCCTCCTGGTTCTAATTCCTGAATACTGTATGATGTACTCTCTCTGGTTATGACCTTTGGCTTCTCCCTATTTGACTACTCTATGCTGTATTCCTTGTCAGTACCATTTCCAGGGAAGCCTGACATCTGCATTTGCTATACGACTCTGCACGGCTTCACGATAACCTTTTCCTTTAGAATAGATCCGACCATTCTAAGGTTCGGCCTATCAGAACAGGGCCGCTTTGGAATTGTCGTGCAGAGGTCTTCAGTTGAACCAGTTTGGTTATTTCCTGTTATTGCTGCCATGAGTGGTATCTCTGCTTATAGGGGCTGTTACCTGATCCAGAGCCTTGCCACACCGCTAGGCTGGTGTTGCCAGCTTTACACCCCCCGCAGATCAGTGTCTATAATACAGAAAAAACGGTGTCGTGTCTGATCCCCACCGGGGTATCTGCAACTACCTGATTTATCCAGCCCAGTAACATGTATAAAACATAACAAGAAAAAAAAGTGTCATCTGCGCTTATCCCTATAACACCATGTGAAACAAAAACACAATTATAGGTTTTTTGTTTACTTGAATGACCACTGAAGTTTTGAAGCACACTTGCCGCGTCAAGGTACCTCCAGTAAAGGTGAGTCATGCCTAATGAAACCGAAAGCTGCTTTCTAGCAAACCACATCTGCTCATGCTGATTCTCAGTCATGAGGAAGACTGGTGGGCTTTCATTTATACCCTCTCAGAAACAATTCCAGCATGGGATCAAAAACAAAACCACAGAATGGAATAGCTGCAATGACGACCTGGCTGAAAATACAACAAATATGAATAATACAGAAAAAACGGTAAATGATAACAATTATCAGCAGAAAGCGGTTAAGTTCTAGAGGCAGAGTGCCCCTCCCCGCAGACCAGTGTGTTTATAGCTATGAGCAAATCATATGATTATAAAGTTGTTGTTGTTTTGTTTATTGTGTTTTTGTACTATGGAGACCAATTAAAAAAATACATTTTTAATTGTCTAAAATCTTTTTGGGGGTTACACCCTATCGTGAGGATACACATATACCCAGCTATACACTGTTTCATCCTGATATACATATACCAAAGTACATGCTACTACAGCCTGATACACATATACCCAACTACAAACTTCTTCATCCTGATAGACATATACCCAATATAGTGCATGGATGGGTCTGTGTATTCCCCCTGTATTTCTGCTTAAGGTGAAGGCATTAACCCCCAGGAGGGAATGTGTTTGTTTTTGCTGCAGGTGTCCCTGAAATTAAGGGAATAAATAGCTTGTTCTTGAGAGAGGGGGTGGGGAATAATGAGACACATAATAGAGAGAGCTTGAGAGAAACACAGGATGGTGCTACTCCTGAGGTGGGAGAGTCTGCAGTGGATGCAGGATATTAAATCAAAAGTTGAATTGAATGTTATATTTTCTTTGATGCTTCAATAAAGCCTGGAAGATTTCACTGTTAAAGAGACTGTACATGGTGTGATTTGCCCTAGTGGACCATACTATCTTGCCACTGTGACATGCTGTATCACAATATGGTGGAGAATGCAGGCATAGCACAGAAGAGATCTGTGGGCATGGAAGTCTTTTGAAAAGTGCCTGGAGAAATTGCATGGTGAAGTTCTGAAAGCCTAATCAGCACGGTGCTGTTGAAAAGAAGAAAAAAAATGTGTGCCTGGGTGTTAGCCAGAAGTCCTGCAGAAGCATAATTCTCCTCATTTAAGAGTTGTGATGGAGGACCTTTTGAAAGCTTTGGTGCAGGCAACTGCTGCACAGCAGGAAGCAAATTGTTTATTGGTGGAACGAGTTGAAAATGTGAGGATAACTCAGCAGGAAGAAAGAGCGGTCCTTATTAATGTATTGCAGCAAGTCCTATTGCCCTCTGCAGTGAGCTCTCCTGTGGATAGTGGGCAATGTATTTAAGCAACTGATTACCTGCATAAGATGGATGAGGCTGATCTCACAACATTTCCGATGGTCACTGCCAGAGAAAATTGGCCTCCTGAACAGTGGGTCAGCCAAGGGGATCCAAAGGGTACAGAAGAGATGTGTCCAGCTGAGAGATATGTGGCTGCTGAGTGAGGAGTTGCACAACAATGAGCTGGAGCCTCAGCTCACAACTCCTATTAACCAGGCAAATGGGAAAGCTGGAGACCAAGGACAAAGCCCTGTACCCAGCATAGATCAATATTACACTTGTGGTACAAGATGCCAAAAGGTTACATAGCAGCTGCCAGATCAGACCAAGGAACTAAAAAAAACGTTTCAAAGGACATGAGCCAGAACATGAAGCTTGTGTGTCCACAAGGTGATGAGCCCATGCAGCGTCATATGGGAACCAGAACCCTGTGTAAGACTGTGTTGACCTGTTCAGATTTGTTTTGTCATAACAAGTACTATTTCTTTTAACTGTTTAAAGACTGAGGGACATATTACAAAGTTGGTGCTAACTTAACCAGAGCTGTTGTAAACTTAACAACCCCATAGACTATAATGTCTCTGGTAAGTTTACAACAGCTCTGGTTAAGTTAGCACCAGCTTTGTAATACTGCCCTGAGAGTGTTCAAGAACTTCTTGATTCGGACAGTGAGTGTGCCTTGGTAAAGAGCGTTCTGCTCCAGCCAGAAAAGCTGGATTTCAGGACAATGTTTAATATTGCATGTAAACACGGGACCCACTCCTACCATAGAGCAGAAGTGCATATGATCACAGCGGTGGAGAAAGTGAAATGTAATGTGGGGGTAGTACCTGTGTTAACCCATGATTGTAGGGATGGTAAGAGGCTACCCTCAGGTTTGTCAGCTATGGGAGAACTCCACTTGGCCTGTAGCCAGGGAGTAGGGATAAGCGGTTTGGGTTTGGACAGTTCGGAGTTTGGCCCGAACTTAGCCTGTTCGGGTAGATCGCGAACTCCGAATATTTCCGGGTGTTCTTCGCATGTTCAAGTCCACAATGCATCACAATGGCCCACAATGCATTTTCCCACTGGTCTTAAGCTCGTAATTGGCTACAGCCTTGCACCTGACCACAGGTCTGGTGCAAGACAGGTTCAACAGTATGCCAATCACCGCTCAGAGTCCTGATTGGGCAAATTTTGCGCAATCATGGGCTCACAGAGCTAAGTCCCGCAGCACACTAATATAACGTTTCCACGCGCCGATTCTGCACGCATTTCAGAGGAGAATGTTGTGTGTTGTTACTGCTGGTCTGCCACGCTACTGGGGGGGTCTGGGGGGTTCTCGTTTCTACAAAATATCAGGGAATTGATATTTGTGTCTTGTCACTGTGCCAGCAAGTTTTTTTGGGGTCACTAATTTCTTTAAAACATTTGTGAATTGAGGTGATCTTCTGTGTCTTGTCACACAGCCAGCAAGTTTTTTTGGGGCTCACTAATTTCTTTAAAACATTTGTGAATTGAGGTGATCTGTGTCTTGTCACACAGCCAGTACCACGCAGTATTTTGGGGCTCCCTAATTTCTTCAAAACATTTGTGAATTGAGGTGATCTTCTGTGTATTGTCACACAGCCAGTACCACGCAGTATTTTTGGGGTCACTAATTTCTACAAAATATTTGTGAATTGTTATAATCCGTGTGTTCTCACTGGCTGCCACCCATCAATGGGTCTCACTGATTTATAAGAGATTTCACTGCCACCCATCAAAGGGTCTCACTGATTTATAGGAAGTTTCACTGCCACCCATCAAAGGGTCTCACTAATTTATAGGAGGTTTCACTGCCACCCATCAAAGGGTCTCACTGATTTATAGGAGGTTTCACTGCCACCCATCAAAGGGTCTCACTGATTTATAGGAGGTTTCACTGCCACCCATCAAAGGGTCTCACTGATTTATAGGAGGTTTCACTGCCGCCCATGAAGGGGTCTCACTGCATTTTATGAGGTTTCAGCGAATTGTAATCTGTGTCTTGTCACTGTTGCCAGCTATCAGGGGGTCCTATCAGGTGTCTCACTGACTTGTAGCAGATTTCTGCGAATCGTAGTTTGTGTCTTGTCACTGGCACCCATCAGGGGTCTCAATGATTTATAGGAGGTTTCTGCGAATTGTAATCTGTTTCTAGTCACTGGCTGCCAGCTATCAGGGTGTCTCACTGAGTTATACCAGAGTTCTGTAAATCTTTAATCTTTATACCAGAGTTGAATCAGAGTTCTGTATATATTTAATCTATATATCACTCACCATGTCTGAAAGAACAAAAAGGACAGGCAGACGCTCCCAGACACAGATAAGAGGGCAAACAGCCCCTGTGTCGGGAGGCTGTGCCTCTGGTCGTGGTGGACATGGTGCATCCTCTGCAGGGGCACGCTTGTCCTTTATAACTGGTGCTGGCCATCTTCTTAACCTGCAGCAACATACAGAGGATTTGGTGGATTAGCTAGCCAGGCCATCCTCATCCTCCGAGTCCTCTGCCAGCCAGGCTTCTAGTGCTTTACAGTCCACCTCAGCTGCCAAAGCATCTAATGCAGCCTCCATGTCCACAGCTACTCCTGCCGTAGCCTCGCTATCACACATGGAGGAGTCAGCTGAATTGTTTGACTACAATGACAGTGACATGCTGCTTGAGGATGTGCAGCAAGTACAGTGCTCTGATTCAATCTCTGAGGTTGAGAAAGGGAGTATAATTTGTCACGGTGGCAGTACCACCAGGCACGCACCACCCTATCCTTGCCCTCCGATCCATGGAAGTGGTCGGTCTGTAAAAATATCCCTAAGAATATAACTCGCAGCAAGGTGAGGCCCTGGTTCCTGAGAGAAGCTCCTATATGCAGAGATGCAGTGTAAACTGCAAGGACAGATGAAAGCAACACAGGGTTAACAAAAGACCTCTGTACGGCAATACAAAAGATTCCCTGCACTGAAAGGCCGGTCTTTAGGATAGCCGGATCTAATCTAAAGGAAAGTATTACCTTGAAGCCGTACAGAGTCTTTTGTTGTATACAGATGACAGGGTTTCCTGGAAACGGTACAGGCAAGGAATATACTATAGAGTAGCAATAAAGAGGAAAGCCAAAAGTCATAACCAGAGAGAGTACGTCATAACCACACCTTGCTGGACTGGATTCTCTCCTCATGTCCTGATCGAATACAGGAGGCAGGCGTTCTCGCTAACAGTTTCAGTGATCACTGCCTAGTGTACTGTGTGCGCAAAATAAGGGCCATAAAATGTCCACCAAAGGTAATAATCACCAGGTCTTTCAAGAAATTTAATCTTGAATCCTTCCTAAATGATCTCAAATAGCTCCCATGGTACAGACTAAACCTAATCCCAGACCTGGACTGTGCAATTGAATACTTTCAAGCCGAGCTCCTGAAAGTCTGGAACACCCATACCCCACTGCACATAGTGCGAGTAAAAGGGGCCCATCTCCCCTGGGTTACAGCTGACCTCACGCATATGTACCAGCTTAGAGACTCCCTGTGGTCAAAGTTCAAGAGTACTGGATCCATGAACGATCACTGTGAATACCGAAAATGCCGGAATGAATGCACAAAAGAAACAATAATGGCTAAAGCCCAATACTTCAATGAAAATTTAAACAATAACCTATCAAACCCCAGAAATTTTTGGAAAATCATAAGTAACATACAAGCACGCCCCAGCCACTCCCAACCAGCTGCTTTAAAAGTAAACAACCAAACTGTACAACACCCCCTAGATGTAGCAAATGCTTTTAATAATTATTTTGTTGGATGCGCCACCACCCTGATTGCTAAGCTAGGAAATGACACACAATCAGAAAGGCCACACGCAGGTCAGGACCCACCAACAGTGCAAAGACCCCGTAACCCAGAGAAATTCAGTTTTAGGCCAGTGCCTGTCAGTGCCATCACTTCTCTTCTCCGTAACCAAATGTCACGTATCGCGCTGTTCTGGGGCGCCTGGCAGCAACTTCCTCGCTGCTCGCTGGCCAGGCGCTGAATGTTATACACTGCCGGATGCGCTCACGTGGGACGCCGGGGGGCGGGGCCTGGCGTGATGACGCGGACCCGCCGGGTTTAAAGCCCGGCTTCACAATTTCACCGGTGCCCTGACGTGGTATCATTCCCCGCAGAGCTCTCGTGTGTCTGGTGTTGGCAGTGACTGACTCTCTGCTTCTGACTAATTTATTTATCCTCTGTGTATGAGCCTTGGCTTTGGCAAACGAACCACCCCTGTGTACGACTCTTGGTATTGGCAAACGAACCTCCCTGTGTATGACCCTTGGCATTGGCAAACGAACCACCCCTGTGTACGACTCTTGGTATTGGCAAACGAACCTCCTTGTGTATGACCCTTGGCATTGGCAAACGAACCACCACTGTGTATGACCCTTGGTATTGGCAAACGAACCTCCCTGTGTATGACCTTTGCATTGGCAACGACTCCGCTACGCCTCTGCTCCTAAACAGCCTTGGTTTCTGTGGTAGTCTGTGTGTAACCAAAGTATACAGCAGACTACCTTTTCTATTTCTGGAGTCCTAGGGAGAACGAAAACTCTATCTTGTATATCTGTCTGGTGTTTACCCTTTTGGGTACTCTGTCTGGTAAAATATCTGTCTAGTTGTGCCGACCATTCAAGGATCGGAAGGTTAGAGATCGGTCTACGTATAGGGACCACTATTCTGGTATTCAGGGGAATACGTGACACCAAAAAATGAAATACCAGTCTGGACCTGATCAAATCCCAGCAATGCTGCTGAAAATCAGTGCACCAGCAATTGCAAAACCTGTCGCAACCCTGATTAATGAATCACTGGCGACTGGATACATACCCAAACTCTGGAAGACTGCAAGGGTGGTACCTATCCATAAAAGTGGAGACAATACTTTGGTATCCAACTACCGCCCAATATCACTGCTCCCTGTAATGTCAAAAATTCTGAAAAAATGTGTCTACACTCAATTACGTGATTATTATCAGTATCAGAACTATTTAACCCCAGATCAATCAGGCTTTCGTCCAAACCATTCAACTACAACTGCCCTTTTAAAAGTTTGTAATGATATCCAAGCTGGCATGGAACAAGGAAATCTAACTGGAGCCATCTTCCTTGATTTTGCCAAGGCTTTTGACACAGTAGACCATGGCATCCTATTACAAAAACTTAAGAACTCTGGTATTGGTGATAGTACGTTAAACTGGTTCCAATCATATGTGTCTGATAGGTCTCAATTTGTGTCCATTTCTGACAGCACTTCCCTCCCCCTCCAAGTCACGTGTGGTGTACCACAAGGCTCGATACTTAGCCCCCTGCTATTCACAATATTCATAAACGATCTGCCCAATGTCTGCAAAGCTTCAACTGTACACATGTATGCAGATGACACTATAATCTATACCAGCAAACCAAATCTCCCACAGCTGGAGGCTGTGCTGCAAGAACAATTCACAGGGGTAGAAAAGTGGATCGCAAATAACAAACTTTTTCTAAATACTGACAAAACTGTTACAATGCTCTTTGGAACGCACCTAAACTACACAAATTGCAAACACCCCATCTATGTGTTGGGACAAAATCAAATAGCACGCTGACCACAGTCACTTCTCTCAAATACCTAGGTATGTGGTTAGACCCAAATCTATCTTTTGGCCCCCACATCGAAAAACTCTTATCTAAACTCTACCCCAAACTAGGTGCCCTGTACAGAAACAAATCCTGCCTTAGCCCCGCGGTAAGAAAGCAGATTGTACAACAAATGCTTATGCCAGCCATTGAATACGGAGATGTAGTGTATGCAGCCGCCCCGCAAACACACCTCCAGAAACTTACTACATTGTATAACTCATTCTGTCGCTTTGTGCTACAATGTAACTACATGACACACCATTGTGACATGTTAAAAGAACTAAACTGGCCATCGCTGGACTCTAGACGCACCCTTCACTTTTCCAACCTGGTGTTTAAGAGCTTTTCTGGGAAGCTACCACCCTACCTGAATATGCTGCTTCCCCCCGGCAGATCCCTCATCCTATAACCTCAGATCCAGGACCAGCACCTTACTTGCAATACCGCAATACAAAAAGAAAATGGCTCGATCCTCATTTTCCTACAGAGCACCGCAAATATGGAATAACCTCCAAGACACCATCAAATCTTCCCCAGTCTAAACTCCCTTAAGACTTCCCTATTAACATACCTCAATACAAAATGCACCTGTAAACATGTAACATAATGACTTTATTTCCTCCATATTTATTTTTCTGTTAATCTGTATATTTGGTCTTGTGTTAATATCTTGCAGTTTACTATTTTGTATTTCTGTAACCACTCAATGTTCTCGAACCCAGGACATACTTGAAAACGAGAGAAATCTCAATGTATCCTTCCCGGTAAAATCCTTTTATAAATAAAAAATAAATAAAATACAGAATATAGGAATAGCAACCAGAAGGGAAGTCAGCCAATCCAAAAATCAGTAACCGGGGAATCAGAATGGAACATAAACAGCAAACCAAAATACAGAAATAGACAGAACAAAATACACAGAAGGAACTGACATAAAATGGAACAGAAACAACAGAGGCAAAAACTGAACAAGGATGAACAAACGGAGGATATCAGGAACACAGCAAGGAGCTCTCAGGACACAAGTCGCAAGGAGACCAGGCACAGGAAAATGACCCAGCAATGTACTATAGGTACATTGCTCTAATATAGGCAGGGGAATCAAGGCAAGGGTCAACAGGTGAGCAGCACACAGAACACCAATTAACCCCTGGGAGGCCACCCAGGAATTGGCAGCAACAGAAACACAAGGGAAAAAACACAAAATACAAATACAGAGGGCAGGAAGACAGGTTTGCCAGCACAGAACGTGACATAATCAACCTAGAGGAAGGGGGTGCAAGTGATGACACACAAATAACTGGCACTCATGTTGCCCCAGCAGCTGCAGCATACTGCCAAGTTGGCTCCAGTGACGAGGAGAAAGGGGGTGAAGATGACATTGATGATGAGGTCACTGACTCCACCTGGGTGCGGGATCGAACTGAGGAATCAAGTGAGGAGGAGGGGGAGGAGGAGGCACAGCAAACACGAGGCACAACATCCTCTGTGACCAACCATAGCACTAGCCAGTCCAAGGCATCACATGTCAGAGCTGCTCAGGTGCAGAGCGTTATTGTCTCAAAGAACACATGCAGGAACTCTGCTGTCTGGGAGTTCTTTAAGAAATGTGCAGCAGACCCCACCGTTGCTATTTGTAATCTATGTCAGAGGAGGCTGAAGCGTGGGATAAACACCGGACACTTGGGTACCACGTGCTTGAGGCGACATATGACCACCTGCCACGCATCCCGTTGGCGCAAAACTTTGCGTAGGTCCTCCTCCTCCTCATCTGTCTCTACCCCCACTGTATGTCCTGCTATGTCATTGCCTTCAACCTCCACCGACAGGGATGATGCTACAGTAATGTATGTACCAGGTCCTTCCTCACAATGTGACATCCTCCCAGCAGCTGAAGATTTACGCAGTCAGATTACGCTGCCGCAGCTGCTGCAGCGTAAGAGAAAATATAGTCCCAACCGTCCCCAAGCACAGCGTCTAAATGCCAGCTCAGCAAAATTCCTAGCATTGCAGCTGCTGCCTTTCCAGCTGGTGGACTCTGCTCCCTTCCGTGAATTTGCTGAATGTGCTGTACCACAGTGGCAGGTTCCAAAACGCCATTACTTTTCACGCAAGGCCATTCCAGCACTATACCAGCACGTGGAAGACAATGTTATCCAGTCGTTGGGAAAGGCAGTCAGCAACAAGGTGCATGTGACTTTAGACACGTGGTGCAGCAAGCATGGACAGGGTCGTTACATTTCCGTCACGGCACACTGGGTAACTCTGATTGCAGCTGGGAGGGATCCAAGACGGGGCTCTGTGCTGGGGCTTGTTCATCCACCACACCTCCAGAAAGCTGCTTGTATGAGGTCTGTCTGCTCCACCACCACCACCTCACCCTCTTCCTCCTCCTCCTCCTTCTCTGTCTCTGGCAAAGTGGCAGTTAAACCGACGCCTGACAGGGTCTACGCAATGGCTCAAGCAAAAAGAAGCCATACTGTGCTTGAGCTGGTTTGTTTAGGGGACAGGAGCCACACCGGGCCAGAAATTCTGTCAGTTAACACCACGCCAGCTTGAGCTGGGAATGATCGTCTGTGATAATGGCAGCAACCTTCTCTCCACCCTATGCAAGGGTAAATTGACACATGTACCATGCCTTGCACACGTCCTAAATCTAGTGGTACAGCGTTTCCTAACCAAGTACCCAGGGCTGTCAGAGCTTCTCAGCCAGGCCAGAAAAGTCTGCAGCCACTTCAGACATTCCCAGCAAGCGTTCGCCTGGCAGAAATTCAAAGAGAATTCCACCTTCACCACAAACCGTCTGATCTGTGACATGCCCACCAGGTGGAACTCGACATTAGCAATGCTGCAGCGTCTGCATAAGCAGCAGAGGGTCATCAACGAGTAACTGTGTGAGTATGGCACAAGGACAGGTAAAGGTCAACTTGTTTTTTTTCCCCCCAGCAGTGGCTGATGATCAAGGATGCATGCACTGTACTGTCACCATATGAGGAGGCATTGAGGATGGTGAGCAGGGACAGTTCATGCATCAGTGACACAATTCCTTTAGTGTTCCTGCTGGAGCACACTCTGCGGGGAATTAGAGATGTGGCTCTAGAGGTAGAGCAGCGGGAGGAAGAGGAGGCCTTCCCTAGCTCTCAAGGCCCCAGTCATTCTGCAGACAACATTCCAGTGGGTCCTACTCAGATCAGACAGGAGGAGGAACACCTTTCCAGGCACTGGTAGATTACCAAGTGCTGACACAAGTGCTTCTGAGGCTGCGGATGATCAGAGGAATAGTGGTGAAGGCCAGGGCCACTTGACCGATGCATTTTAATTTTTTTTAGTCCACGACGCCCAGGGACATCAAATGTAGGCAACCATTGCCAGCGTCTTCACCATATGGTGCAGGACTACCTAGGGGCAAGGGCAGACCTTTATACCTTTCCAGCAGATGATCCACTGGCTTACTGGGTGTTGAGATTGGATCACTGGCCAGAACTTAGCCAATATGCTATGCAGCTACTAGGTTGCCCTTCATCCAGCGTGATTTCTGAAAGGACGTTCAGTGCCGCTGGAGGTTCTGTCACAGACAAAAGAGTGCGTCTGTCCACCGACTCTGTAGACCGGCTGACATTTATAAAAATGAATCAGTTCTGGATCAGCAGCTATCAACCCCCTGATGCTGACGTAACAGAATAGATCGGGGATGTCTTGTGCATTCACAAAACCTCCAGCACTGAACTCTTCCACAATACCACAAAAGGGTTACGGTATGACTGCACTTGCTGCCATGAAAGGCGCAATATTTGGCTGCACTGACGCCTATGCCAGATTTATATCATTTAATTTTTTTGAACCGCAGGGTCCAACCCTGCACTCTTCCACAATACCACAAAAGGGTTACAGTGTGAAGGCACTAGCTGCCATGAAAGGCACAATATCTGGGTGCACTGACGCCTTGACCAGAATCATATCTTTTTAATATAGGACCACATGGTCCACCCCTGCATTCTTCCACAATACTACAGAGGGGTTACTGTATGATGATACTTGCTGGCCTGGCAGTCTTGCACCAAAGGCACAATATCTGGGTGCACTGACGCCTTTACCAGATGCATATCTTTTTAATATAGGACCGCAAGGTTCACCCCCCTGCATTCTTCCACAATACCACAGAGGGGTTACTGTATGATGATACTTGCTGGCCTGGCACCAAAGGCACAATATCTGGGTGCACTGATGCCCATTACCAGATAAAAAACTTTTCAATATAGGACCACATGGTCCACCCCTGCATTCTTCCACAATACTACAGAGGGGTTACTGTATGATGATACTTGCTGGCCTGGCAGTCTTGCACCAAAGGCACAATATCTGGGTGCACTGACGCCTTTACCAGATGCATATCTTTTTAATATAGGACCGCAAGGTTCACCCCTGCATTCTTCCACAATACCATACAGGGGTTACTGTATGATAGTACTTGCAGGCCTGGCACCAAAAGCACAATATTTGGGTGCACTGCCACTGACGCCTGTATCAGATTCATATCCTCAGAGGGGTTACGGTGTGACGGCACTGTTGGGGACGCTAAAGGACCGATTTTGAAGCACTTATTGTTACTTTCATCCAAAACCTGCATAAGTTTCACAATAATTTAGCCAAAAAAATCAGTAAACTTTTTCTGTGTGTCCGAAAATGTCTCCTCTTTTCATACAGACTGCCGCCCCAAGCAGTTGTTTATGGATAGATTAAAGGAAAAGCATTTACCGTCATATGAAACGTCATTTTTTTGTTTTTAAGTGTTTCTATACATCCTACAAATCCGCCACTTCAAGGGCAGGTTATGGGGACCTCCTAGGCACGATATTTGAAGGAATTTTTCATTTTTATTTTTAACCCTTATTTCATGGAAAACTCACTGTCCCTTTAAAAACTTATTTTTTTAAACTTTTTGTCCTTGTTTCCTGTCCCCAGGGCACTACCCACACCCCCATACACCTTTTATGGCAAATATGTAGCATATATGCCCTCTTGGAGGGCACTCTAAAAACCGAATTTTCAGCCCCATTGACTTGCATGGGGTTGGGTTCAGGTCCGGACCCGAACATTTGGAAAAATTCAGGTTCGGGCCCGAACCGAACTCGGGGGGGTGTTCGGCTCATCCCTACCAGGGAGTATGGGCAAGTAATTGATGATTCAGTCAATCCTGACAAACCATGGTTTCTATATTTTAAAGTGAAACATTAATAGTTTCACAGAGAGGAGATGGAACTGTCCTTGGTTCCTCAGTCACAAAAGACATACTGTCTCTGATCTCAGGCCACTCTCCCCGATGGGTCTGAGCTGGGAGGAGGGATATGTAACATAGTGCATGGATTGGTGTAGGATGTTAAACCAATGTTTGGTTTAAATGTTGTTATTTTTTCATTGCTACAATAAAGCCTGGAAGATTTCACCATTAAAGAGACTGTTTGTGGTCTGATTTGTGTGCTAACGTGCCGCTGTGACATGCTGGATCACACCAACTAAACGAGGCTTCATCCTGACACACACATACCCGACTACACACTGCTTCATCCTGATACACATATACCCAACTACACACTGCTTCATCCTGACACACATATACCCAACTACACACTGCTTCATCTGGCACACACATACACATATACCCAACTACACACTGCTTCATCCTGATACACATATATCACACTACACACTGCTTCATCCTGATACACATATATCACACTACACACTGCATCACCCTGATACACATATACCCAACTACACACTGCTTCATCCTGATACACATATACCCAACTACACACTGCTTCATCCTGATACACATATACCCAACTACACACTGCTTCATCCTGATACACATATACCCAACTACACACTGCTTCATCCTGATACATATACCCAAGTACACACTGCTTCATCCTGATACACATATACCCAACTACACACTGCTTCATCCTGATACATATACCCAAGTACACACTGCTTCATCCTGATACATATACCCAACTACACTCTCCTACACTCAGTTTGACATATCAGGCTGTGAGCTGTACAGAGATATTATATGTAAAGCTGTGGATAATTCCTGTCTGTTGATTAACGAGTGGTTAAAGGATAATGTGTCGGAGAGAATTCAGCAGGTTAATACACAGCGCTGAGCGCACACGGAGACACAGGAACACGTCACATACTTACATGCAGTGAAACCTGAAAGAGAGGAAATAAGAACGTGTTAGTATGAATGTTGATAACACAGCGTTTACATAATAGAAATGTATAAAATAGAGATTTACCAAAATTGTGATGATTTGAAACGTCAGTATGAAGAACATCACATGTGACAACCTCCCACTACACAAGAGGAATTACAATGTAACTCACTGTGTGCAGGGAATATTAAAATGTAACTCACTGTGTGCGGGGAATGTTACAATGTAACTCACTGTGTGCGGGGAATGTTACAATGTAACTCACTGTGTGTGCGGGGAATGTTACAATGTAACTCATTGTGTGCGGGGAATGTTACAATGTAACTCACTGTGTGTGCGGGGAATGTTACAATGTAACTCATTGTGTGCGGGGAATGTTACAATGTAACTCACTGTGTGTGTGGAATGTTACAATGTAACTCACTGTGTGTGCAGGGAATATTAAAATGTAACGCACTGTGTGCGGGGAATGTTACAATGTAACTCACTGTGTGTGCGGGGAATGTTACAATGTAACTCACTGTGTGCGGGGAATGTTACAATGTAACTCACTGTGTACGGGGAATGTTACAATGTAACTCACTGTGTGTGCGGGGAATGTTACAATGTAACTCACTGTGTGCGGGGAATGTTACAATGTAACTCACTGTGTGTGTGGAATGTTACAATGTAACTCACTGTGTGTGTGGGGGGAATGTTACAATGTAACTCACTGTGTGTGCGGGGAATGTTACAATGTAACTCACTGTGTGTGTGTGGAATGTTACAATGTAACTCACTGTGTGTGCGGGGAATGTTACAATGTAACTCATTGTGTGCGGGGAATGTTACAATGTAACTCACTGTGTGCGAGGAATGTTACAATGTAACTCACTGTGTGTGCGGGGAATGTTACAATGTAACTCACTGTGCGCGGGGGAATGTTACAATGTAATTCACTGTGTGCGGGGAATGTTACAATGTAACTCACTGTGTGCAGGGAATATTAAAATGTAACTCACTGTGTGCGGGGAATGTTACAATGTAACTCACTGTGTGCGGGGAATGTTACAATGTAACTCACTGTGTGTGCGGGGAATGTTACAATGTAACTCACTGTGTGTGCGGGGAATGTTACAATGTAACTCATTGTGTGCGGGGAATGTTACAATGTAACTCACTGTGTGTGTGGAATGTTACAATGTAACTCACTGTGTGTGCAGGGAATATTAAAATGTAACGCACTGTGTGCGGGGAATGTTACAATGTAACTCACTGTGTGTGCGGGGAATGTTACAATGTAACTCACTGTGTGCGGGGAATGTTACAATGTAACTCACTGTGTGCGGGGAATGTTACAATGTAACTCACTGTGTGTGCGGGGAATGTTACAATGTAACTCACTGTGTGCGGGGAATGTTACAATGTAACTCACTGTGTGTGTGGAATGTTACAATGTAACTCACTGTGTGTGGGGGAATGTTACAATGTAACTCACTGTGTGTGCGGGGAATGTTACAATGTAACTCACTGTGTGTGTGTGGAATGTTACAATGTAACTCACTGTGTGTGCGGGGAATGTTACAATGTAACTCACTGTGTGCGGGGAATGTTACAATGTAACTCACTGTGTGCGGGGAATGTTACAATGTAACTCACTGTGTGTGCGGGGAATGTTACAATGTAACTCACTGTGCGCGGGGAATGTTACAATGTAATTCACTGTGTGCGGGGAATGTTACAATGTAACTCACTGTGTGCAGGGAATATTAAAATGTAACTCACTGTGTGCGGGGAATGTTACAATGTAACTCACTGTGTGCGGGGAATGTTACAATGTAACTCACTGTGTGTGCGGGGAATGTTACAATGTAACTCACTGTGTGTGCGGGGAATGTTACAATGTAACTCACTGTGTGCGGGGAATGTTACAATGTAACTCACTGTGTGTGTGGAATGTTACAATGTAACTCACTGTGTGTGCAGGGAATATTAAAATGTAACGCACTGTGTGCGGGGAATGTTACAATGTAACTCACTGTGTGTGCGGGGAATGTTACAATGTAACTCACTGTGTGCGGGGAATGTTACAATGTAACTCACTGTGTACGGGGAATGTTACAATGTAACTCACTGTGTGTGCGGGGAATGTTACAATGTAACTCACTGTGTGCGGGGAATGTTACAATGTAACTCACTGTGTGTGTGGAATGTTACAATGTAACTCACTGTGTGTGTGGGGGGAATGTTACAATGTAACTCACTGTGTGTGCGGGGAATGTTACAATGTAACTCACTGTGTGTGTGTGGAATGTTACAATGTAACTCACTGTGTGTGCGGGGAATGTTACAATGTAACTCATTGTGTGCGGGGAATGTTACAATGTAACTCACTGTGTGCAGGAATGTTACAATGTAACTCACTGTGTGCGAGGAATGTTACAATGTAACTCACTGTGTGTGCGGGGAATGTTACAATGTAACTCACTGTGTGTGGGGGAATGTTACAATGTAACTCACTGTGTGGGGGAATGTTACAATGTAATTCACTGTGTGCGGGGAATGTTACAATGTAACTCACTGTGTGTGCGGGGAATGTTACAATGTAACTCACTATCAGGGTTATTCAGAGAGAGTGAAAAGCAGGAGAATGACTGGAGAATGAAAAATTCTAGGTCGAAATAGCCAAACCAGAAAAATTCTCCCTTTCATCTCACTTTCCAAATCGGATATTTTGACTTAGAATTTGTCATTCTCCTGCTTTTCACTCTCTCTGAATAACCCTGTATGTGTGCAGAAATGTTACAATGTAACTCACTATGTGTGTGTGGGGAATGTTACAATGTAACTCGCTGTGTGTCGGGGAATGTTACAATGTAACTCACTGTGTGTGGGGGAATGTTACAATGTAACTCACTGTGTGTGGGGGAATGTTACAATGTAACTCACTGTGTGTGGGGGAATGTTACAATGTAACTCACTGTGTGTGGGGGAATGTTACAATGTACTCACTGTGTGTGTGGGGGAATGTTACAATGTAACTCACTGTGTGGGGGAATGTTACAATGTAACTCACTGTGTGCGGGGAATGTTACAATGTAACTCACTGTGTGTGTGAATGTAACAATGTAGCTCACTGTGTGCAGGAATATTACAATGTTACTCACTGTGTGCAGGAATGTTACAATGTAACTCACTGTGTGCGGGGAATGTTACAATGTAACTCATTGTGTGCAGGGAATGTTACAATGTAACTCACTGTGTGTGGTGAATGTTGCAATGTAACTCATTGTGTGTGTGGGGAATGTTACAATGTAACTCACTATGTGTGGGTGGAATGTTACAATGTAACTCGCTGTGTGTGCAGGGAATGTTACAATGTAATTCACTATCAAGGTTATTCAGAGAGCGTGAATAGCAGGAGAATGACTGGAGAATGAAAAATTCTAGGTCGAAATAGCCAAACCAGAAAAATTCTCCCTTTCATATTTAAACAAACAAAAGTTTTAGACTTTAAAAAAACAGATTTTTCTAAAATGAGATTTTAAGTGAAGTAGTCATTATCAGACTGGAAGAGTTTAAAGGGAGTCCAGGAGAAATGGGATTATTTAAAGGAAGCATTATTGAAGGCCACAGGCAATTGCAATCAGCTTGTTAGCAAAAACAAAAAAGGGAAGAAACCATTGTGGTACTCTGCAGAAGTGGCCAAAATAGTGAAGAACAAGAAGATAGCATTCAATAATTATAAAAACACTCAGAGTGAAGAAGAAAGGAAAACCTATAAAATTAGGCAGAAAGAGGCAAAGCAATTTATTAGAGCTTCCAAAACACACACAGAAGAGAAAATAGCTCAGTCAGTAAAAAGGGGGACAAAACATTTTTTAAACACATAAACGAGAAAAGAAAAGTAAAACAAGGATTAGTTAGATTAAAAACAATGGCAGGAAGGTATGTAGAAGAGGATAAAAGTCTCGCTGACTGCCTTAATGAATATTTTTGTTCAGTCTTTGCAGAAGAAAAAGAGGGAAAGGGCCCTCAGCTAGGAGGAAACACTAAAGAGACATTTACATATGAGTTTACAGAGGAGGAGGTTCTACAGCAGCTGTCTAAAGTAAAGACAAATAAGTCAATGGGGCCTGATGGGATCCACCCTAAATTATTAAAAGAGCTCAGTGATGTAATAGCAAAACCGTTAACAGATTTATTTAACCAATCCTTGTTACTGGGAGTCGTCCCAGAAGACTGGAAATTAGTAAATGTTGTGCCCATTTACAAGAAGGGTAGTAGTGAGGAATCGGGGAACTGTAGGCCAGTTAGTCTTAAGTCAGTAGTGGGGGAATTAATGGGAACCATGTTAAAGGAAAGGATTGTTGAACATCTTAAAACACATAGATTACAGGATCAGAAACAACATGGGTTTACCTCAGGGAGATCATGCCAAACTAATCTTATTGATTTTTTTGATTGGGTAACAAAAATAATAGACACAGGTGGTGCAGTAGACATTGCTTATTTAGATTTCAGTAAGGCTTTTGATACTGTTCCGCATAGAAGGCTTATCAATAAATTGCAATCTTTGAGCTTGGATTCCAATATTGTTGAATGGATTAGGCAGTGGCTGAGTGACAGGCAACAGAGGGTTGTGGAAAATGGAGTTTATTCGACGCAAGGTCTTGTTACCAGTGGGGTACCTCAGGGGTCCGTACTTGGACCCATTCTCTTTAATATTTTTATTAGTGATATTGCAGAAGGTATTAATGGAAAAGTATGTCTTTTTGCTGATGACACAAAGATTTGCAACAGGGTTGACGTTCCTGGAGGGATCAGCCTAATGACAAATGAATTAGGTAAACTAAAAAAATGGTGGGAGCTGTGGCAATTGAGTTTTAATGTGGATAAGTGCAAGATAATGCACCTGGGACATAAAAACCCAAGGGCTGAATATAGAATATTTGATACAGTCCTAACCTCAACATCTGAGGGTTGGGATTTAGGGGTTATTATTGCAGAGGATCTAAGGGTAAGTAGTCAATGTAATAGAGCAGCAGGAAATGCTGGCAGAATGCTTGGTTGTGTAGGGAGAGGTATTAGCAGTAGGAAAAGGGAAGTGCTCATGCCACTGTACAGAGCACTGGTGAGACCTCACTTGGAGTACTGTGTGCAGTACTGGAGACCATATCTCCAGAAGGATATAGACATCTTAGAGAGAGTTCAGAGAAGGGCTACTAAAATGGTGTACGGCTTGAAGGAGAAAAGTTACCAGGAAAGGCTTAATGATCTTAACATGTACAGCTTGGAAAAAAGACGAGACAGAGGAGATATGATAGAAACATTTAAATACGTAAAGGGAATCCACAAGGTAGAGGAAGGGAGTATATTTAAAAGGAAACAAAGTAGCAAAACAAGAGGACATAGTCTTAGATTAGAGGGGCAAAGGTTTAAAAGTAACATCAGGAAGCATTATTTTACTGAGAGGGTGGTGGATACATGGAACAGTCTTCCAGTAGAAGTGGTAGAGGCCAAAACAGTAATTGAATTTACGCAAGCATGGGATAGGCATAAGGCTATCCTAAACAAAAGATAAATCCAGGTAAAGTATCCATGTAATTGGGCAGACTAGATGGGCCGAAAGGTTCTTATCTGCCGACATTTTTCTATGTCTCTATGTTTCTATCTCGCTTTCCAAATCGGCTATTTTGACCTAGAATTTTTCATTCTCCAGTCATTCTCTGTGTGTGAGGGATATGTTACAATGTAACTTACTATGTGTGTGGGGAATGTTACAATGTTACTCACTGTGTGGGACGAATGTTGCAATGTAACTCACTGTGTGCAGGGAATGTTACAATGTAACTCACTGTGTGGGACGAATGTTGCAATGTAACTCACTGTGTGCAGGGAATGTTACAATGTAACTCACTGTGTGCTGGGAATGTTACAATGTGAGTCACTGTGTGCAGGGAATGTTACAATGTAACTCACTGTGTGTGAAGTGAATGTTACAATGTAACTCACTGTGTGCGGGGAATGTTACAATGTTACTCGCTGTGCGCGCGGAATGTTACAATGTAACTCAATGTGTGAGGGGAATGTTACAATGTAACTCGCTGTGTGCGGGGAATGTTACAATGTAATTCACTGTGTGCCGGGAAATGTTACAATGTAACTCACTGTGTGGGACGAATGTTGCAATGTAACTCACTGTGTGCAGGGAATGTTACAATGTGAGTCACTGTGTGCAGGGAATGTTACAATGTAACTCACTGTGTGCTGGGAATGTTACAATGTAACTCACTGTGTGTGGGGTGAATGTTACAATGTAACTCAATGTGTGAGGGGAATGTTACAATGTAATTCACTGTGTGCCAGGTAATGTTACAATGTAACTCACTGTGTGCGGGGAATGTTACAATGTTACTCGCTGTGCGCGCGGAATGTTACAATGTAACTCAATGTGTGAGGGGAATGTTACAATGTAACTCGCTGTGTGCGGGGAATGTTACAATGTATTCACTGTGTGCCGGGAAATGTTACAATGTAACTCACTGTGTGGGACGAATGTTGCAATGTAACTCACTGTGTGCAGGGAATGTTACAATGTGAGTCACTGTGTGCAGGGAATGTTACAATGTAACTCACTGTGTGCTGGGAATGTTACAATGTAACTCACTGTGTGTGCGGTGAATGTTACAATGTAACTCAATGTGTGCTGGGAATGTTACAATGTAACTCACTGTGTGTGCGGTGAATGTTACAATGTAACTCAATGTGTGAGGGTAATGTTACAATGTAACTCACTGTGTGTGCGGGGGAATGTTACAACGTAACTCAATGTGCGCGGGGGAATGTTACAACGTAACTCATTGTGTGTGGGGAATGTTACAATGTAACTCACTGTGTGTGCAGGGAATGTTACAATGTAACTCACTATGTGTGGGAAATGTTACAACATAACTCACTATGCGCGGGGGAATGTTACAACGTAACTCATTGTGTGTGGGGAATGTTACAATGTAACTCACTGTGTGTGTGCGGGGAATGTTACAATGTAACTCACTGTGTGTGCGGGGAATGTTACAATGTAACTCACTGTGTGCGGGAAATGTTACAACATAACTCACTATGCGCGGGGGAATGTTACAACGTAACTCATTGTGTGCGGGGAATGTTACAATGTAACTCACTGTGTGGGGGGAATGTTACAATGTAACTCACTGTGTGGGGGGAATGTTACAATGTAATTAACTGTGCACGGAGAATGTTACAATGTAACTCACTGTGTGTGTGGGGGATGTTACAATGTAACTCACTGTGTGTGTGCGGGGAATGTTACAATGTAACTCACTGTGTGGGGGGAATGTTACAATGTAACTCACTGTGTGCGGGGAATGTTACAATGTAATTAACTGTGCACGGAGAATGTTACAATGTAACTCACTGTGTGTGGGGAATGTTACAATGTAACTCACTGTGTGTGTGCGGGGAATGTTACAATGTAACTCACTGTGTGGGGGGAATGTTACAATGTAACTCACTGTGTGCGGGGAATGTTACAATGTAACTCACTGTATGCGGGGAATGTTACAATGTAACTCACTGTGTGTGGGGAATGTTACAATGTAACTCACTGTGTGCGGGGAGTGTTATAATGTAACTCACTGTGTGCGGTGGAATGTTGCAATGTAACTCACTGTGTGCGGGGAATGTTACAATGTAACTCACTGTGTGCGGGGAGTGTTATAATGTAACTCACTGTGTGCGGTGGAATGTTGCAATGTAACTCACTGTGTGCGGGGAGTGTTATAATGTAACTCACTGTGTGTGGTGGAATGTTACAATGTAACTCTCTGTGTGCGAGGAATGTTACAATGTAACTCACTGTGTGCGGGGAGTGTTATAATGTAACTCACTGTGTGCGGTGGAATGTTGCAATGTAACTCACTGTGTGCGGGGAGTGTTATAATGTAACTGACTGTGTGTGGTGGAATGTTACAATGTAACTCTCTATGCGTGGGAATGTTACAATGTAACTCACTGTGTGCGGGGAATGTTAGAGCGCTACACACTTGCTCTGTGTAGGGTAATGTTAGAGCGTTACCAGTGGCGTCACTAGGGTTGGTGTCACCTGGTGCGGTAATGGTGTCACCCCCTCCCCCGAGTTTTACGGTGGGTTTTAGCTACTTTTACTCATAAATCAGTATTCCCATATAGCACTGAATGCTCATAATACACGGAGCACATTATTGTGAGATTTATTGCTGTGGATCTCTGCGATACACTCCTAAACTAATTTTGGCAAACTGTCAGCAAGTATGGTACCTGTTCGAAGGCAGTGAAAGTCCCCATAGAGAGGTAATGGTTAATCTGTTCAGAGACACCAAACAGCAAAGAAATGTCCTGATGTCCGGTGTTTTCATTTGGCAGGTTTATTCAGGGCGAACAAACACCATAGGTTTCAATGTTAAAAATATTCCTGTTTTTATCCAATATCTAATAAACCATTTATTCCTTTAATCCATAGTAAAAAATCTCTGTATTTATTGATTTTATTTTGTTAGTATCTTTTATGCATTTTTTTTTTGATAGCGGTTTTTCTTTTTTTTCTGTAACAGACCTTTTTATTATCATTTATAGGAACTTCTATGTAAATTCCAGACATTTTCATGCAGTAGTTGTTTTTAAAACAGCAGGCGACGGGTTTGCTGGGGCATTCGGTGTTTGATTCCCTGCAGTTCTCTGAGCCTTTGGTGAATTCCCCAAAGTGATTCCCCAAAGTGATTCCCCAAAGTGCATGGAACAACAGAACACTGAAATGTCTGCGTCATATCGGTGCTCTGTGAATATCTTTGTGGTGTTTTTTTTGCCACCCCTTGGAAAGTGCCAGCCTAGGCCTTGCCTACCCAGGACATACTTGAAAATGAGAGAATTCTCAATGCATCCTTCCTGGTAAAATATTTTTGTGTTAAATTTTTATTTTTATTTTTTAGGGTGTCACCCTAGGGGGTGTTGTCACCCAGTGCGTGCCACACCCCCCTCACCCCCTAGTGACGCCCCTGAGCATTACACACTCACTCTGTATGGGGGAATGTTAGCGCGTTACACACTCCTCTGTGTGCGGGGGAATGTTAGAGCGTTACACACTCACTCTGGGGGGAATGTTAGAGCGTTACACACTCACTGGGGGGAATGTTAGAGCGTTACACACTCACTCTGGGGGGAATGTTAGAGCGTTACACACTCACTCTGGGGGGAATGTTAGAGCGTTACACACTCACTCTGGGGGAATGTTAGAGCATTACACACTCACTCTGGGGGAATGTTAGAGCATTACACACTCACTCTGGGGGGAATGTTAGAGCGTTACACACTCACTCTGGGGGGAATGTTAGAGCATTACACACTCACTCTGGGGGGAATGTTAGAGCATTACACACTCACTCTGGGGGGAATGTTAGAGCATTACACACTCACTCTGGGGGGAATGTTAGAGCATTACACACTCACTCTGGGGGGGAATGTTAGAGCGTTACACACTCACTCTGGGGGAATGTTAGAGCATTACACACTCACTCTGGGGGGAATGTTAGAGCATTACACACTCACTCTGGGGGGGAATGTTAGAGCGTTACACACTCACTCTGGGGGGAATGTTAGAGCATTACACACTCACTCTGGGGGGAATGTTAGAGCATTACACACTCACTCGGGGGGAATGTTAGAGCGTTACACACTCACTCTGGGGGAATGTTAGAGCGTTACACACTCACTCTGGGGGGAATGTTAGAGCATTACACACTCACTCTGTGAGAAGCAGGTCTTGGTGCAGATTCCTATACACAGAAGCGTCAGAAGGATCTTCAAACTCGGCTCCATTTTATCTCATTTAGCGTCTGTAAAGATAATAAGAGCAGAACGTGTTAAGGTATAATAAATATATATATGTAAAACATGTCATGTCCCGTTCATAAAACACTACAATATACCCTGTAACAGCCTCCAGCTCCTCTGGCTGAGCGTCTCCGTTAGTGTCGCTCCCTCTTCCACAGTCAGTGGTTACAGCGGGTGAATATAGCAGCTGATTATAAGTGTTACCGCACACCGTGAGACGTGACGACATGTAGGAGCCGGGATGAGACTCTGTATTACAGCCAGGCCGGGGTATTTATACCAGACAGGGGTTAATAGCACAACAATGAATACACTTTCCCATCACATCATCCGTCCATCGCCCATTCCAGTGAGCGTGCAGGCAGACTTGTATGAACTGGCTGGCACTTAACCCCTTCACTACCCAGTGTATATTGTGAATCATTAATTATACAGTAATAAATATGTGGGAATATTCCCAGTGTATTCCTCCCTGTAATAACCTATGTGGCAGCGGATGTCACCACCTACTGGCCAAATGGAGTTACTGCAGTCAGGACAGCCGCTCGTTGCTCCGTACATCGGCTGGGAAACATCCAACAAGGACATTCCTCAGCAGATTTTTTACCAGTTTTAGCACCTCAGGCATTATACTCACAGGGTTAATACTTTAGGGGCACCTTCTGCTGCCCAAAAGTAAACAAAATTCATTCGCAACAGCAGAATTTCCTTTGCAATCACACAGCACAGCTCCAGATGGTGTTAACGTGAACTCGGGCTGCTGTGTCTAGAATACACCACCGTGGCAGTGAAGGGGTTAAATGCACTCCATTAATACTCTTACTTTTCTCCATTAGAGGTTTAAGTATATTATAAGCAAGGATTGACTTAGCTTAAAATTAGTCAGCATAGGGTTGAACCTTCTTATTCGGAAATCTGATCATATAATATCATCATCCTATATAAAAAGAAATATATATTGCGTAGCACAGTATGACAGTTAAAACACACTAAGTGGTGTAGATGGTCGCACTCACAAAGGTGGAGCCCCCAATGGCTCGTATCAATTCGCCTTTAGGTCTCTTATAGGAGGGGGACCTCGCCCATATGGGACCTTGAAGTTTTCCTTGGATAGAGGATAACCAAAGGTGGAGTCTTCAACGCCTCTTATCAGTTGACCTTTAGATCTCTCATAGAGGAGAAACTTCGCCCATGTATAAATTCCTTCTTTTTGATGGCAGGATGTACCTCAAATATAAAGGATAACGCTATAGTGCATTATCATTGATACACAAATAAGGTATATAAAAGTGAAAAACTCACGTGATTCAGAGCCTTCCGATATGATGGCTCTGTATATAAGACATATGGACCTCTTATTTGGTCAGAGGGGGTCCTTCCTCCAGGATAAAGATGGATAGACTTCCAATATGAAAAAAATAGAGCATAAAAATGAAAGAAAATTTAATAAGAATAAAATCCGAAAAAAACAGAATCCGAAATTATACAAAACCGAAAAACAAATAAATGCGAAAAGAATAAATACGAAAAGAAAAAAAATCCGAAACGCGTTTCGCTTGCGTTCTGCAAGCCTCCTCAGTCAGAACGCAAGCGAAACGCGTTTCGGATTTTTTTCTTTTCGTATTTATTCTTTTCGCATTTATTTGTTTTTCGGTTTTGTATAATTTCGGATTCTGTTTTTTTCGGATTTTATTCTATTAAATTTTCTTTCATTTTTATGCTCTATTTTTTTCATATGGAAGTCTATCCATCTTTATCCTGGAGGAAGGACCCCCTCTGACCAAATAAGAGGTCCATATGTCTTATATACAGAGCCATCATATCGGAAGGCTCTGAATCACGTGAGTTTTTCACTTTTATATACCTTATTTGTGTATCAATGATAATGCACTATAGCGTTATCCTTTATATTTGAGGTACATCCTGCCATCAAAAAGAAGGAATTTATACATGGGCGAAGTTTCTCCTCTATGAGAGATCTAAAGGTCAACTGATAAGAGGCGTTGAAGACTCCACCTTTGGTTATCCTCTATCCAAGGAAAACTTCAAGGTCCCATATGGGCGAGGTCCCCCTCCTATAAGAGACCTAAAGGCGAATTGATACGAGCCATTGGGGGCTCCACCTTTGTGAGTGCGACCATCTACACCACTTAGTGTGTTTTAACTGTCATACTGTGCTACGCAATATATATTTCTTTTTATATAGGATGATGATATTATATGATCAGATTTCCGAATAAGAAGGTTCAACCCTATGCTGACTAATTTTAAGTTAAGTCAATCCTTGCTTATAATTTCCATCAATATATGTACTGCGCTCCCTTAAATATATTCATTTATATATTTTCTCTGTTAGATATTGGTAAGGTGACAGGTACACCCAATAGGTGAGCAGCATTATATATCACCAGTTTACTATATGAAATAGCGCCGATACTCTGAACGTCTTTTCGTTCTACTTTTCGAGGTTTAAGTATATGTATGCGCTTTCCAGGCCCTTTATATATGTGTACATTAACTTTCAGGATGTGCGATCATTTCTTTGGAGTGATATTCACAAACATATGAAAAGACAAAAGGGTTTATTCACAAAGCACCGAATTTGCGCTCTGTATCAGTGCTTTGCGTTTCGCCACATTGACGCACTTTAGTGACTCCATTCCACTGAAAATAGCGTGAATTCACTATTTAGCAAAGGTTCTATTTTTTTTGCTGTCTCCTAATCTCATAACGGGTTAAATCAATAAAAATGAATTAAAATGTCTCTAAATAATAAAAAAGGCCCTTTAAAAGATAATAAATAGGTCTGATATGGAATAAAAATCTTCTTTTAAAAGTTAAATGTCTAAAAAATCCAAAGTTTTTTCTTATAAATAATGGGGGTTATTCAGAGAGATCCGAAATGCAACCGGACACTGTAAATAAGCATACGGGGACATTTCGGGGCCATTCGTCTCTTCAGAGAGCAGGCAGTTTGCCAAATTTTGGTGAATTGCCTGCACGTTCAGTGCCTGTTCGTCGATTGACACCTTCCATGACCCCCTAGATGCCTGGAGATATCGGGGTTCAAATGAACCCCCTATCTCCACCAGGGGATTGGCCTTGGCAATATATATACGCATGATGTGAGCTGGCCTGGGCAATATATATGCGCATGATGGCGCATCTGTGACTGTCTGTGAGCATGATGTGGGCTGGCCTGGGCAATATATATATATACGCATGATGTGAGCTGGCCTGGGCCTGGGCAATATACAGTTGTGTTCAAAATGATTCAACCCCCAATGCTGTAAAGGGTTTTAGGGAATTTAGTGACATTTGTAATTGTATTCAGAATGAAATCCTACAAGGACTTTTTAAAGAACCATATGCAACTAAAATGACATCAATTGGTTTTGTAATACAGTAGTAAATGTTTCTTTTGTGAATTCTTCATTGACACAATTATTCAACCCCTTAAAGACTACCACTTTGAAGAACAGAGGTTCATTCAAGTGTTTTCAATCAGGTATTGAAAACACCTGTGGATGTCACGGAGCAGCAATAAAGCATAATAAGCACCAATTAGGCAGCTTTAAAATGACTGAGATACTCAGCTCCTTCTAGACATTTACTGGTGTGGTTACTAACATGGTGAAGTCAAGAGAATGGTCCAGGAAGACAAGAGAAGAGGTGATTACTCTTCACAGGAAGGGCAATGGCTATAAGAAGATTGCAAAGACGTTAAACATACCAAGAGAGACAATAGGAAGCATCATTCGCAAATTCAAGGCAAAGGGCACGGTTGAAACGCTACCTGGTCGTGGCAGAAAGAAGATGCTGACTTCCACTGCTGTGCGCTACCTGAAGCGTAGAGTGGAGAAAAGTCCCCGTGTGACTGCTGAGGAACTGAGAAAAGATTTGTCAGATGTGGGTACTGAAGTTTCAGCTCAGACAATACGGCGCACACTGCGTAATGAAGGCCTCCATGCCAGAACTCCCAGGCGCACCCCCTTGCTGTCTCCAAAGAATAAGAAGAGTCGACTGCAGTATGCCAAAAGTCATGTGGACAAACCACAGAAGTTTTGGGATAGTGTTCTGTGGACTGATGAAACAAAATTAGAACTGTTTGGGCCCATGGATCAACGCTATGTTTGGAGGAGGAAGAACAAGGCATATGAAGAAAAGAACACCTTGCCTACTGTGAAGCATGGCGGGGGGTCAATCATGCTTTGGGGCTGTTTTGCTTCTGCAGGTACAGGGAAGCTTCAGCGTGTGCAAGGTACCATGAATTCTCTTCAGTACCAGGAGATATTGGATGACAATGTGATGCAGTCCGTCACAAACCTGAGGCTTGGAGACGTTGGACCTTTCAACAGGACAATGATCCCAAGCATACCTCCAAGTCCACTAGAGCATGGTTGCAGATTAAAGGCTGGAACGTTTTGGAGTGGCCATCGCAGTCACCTGACTTAAATCCGATTGAGAACCTCTGGGACTTAAAGAAAGCAGTTGCAGTGCGCAAGCCTAAGAATGTGACTGAACTGGAGGCTTTTGCCCATGACGAATGGGCGAAGATACCCGTAGATGGCTGCAAGACACTTGTGTCAAGCTATGCTTCACGTTTAAAAGCTGTTATAACTGTAAAAGGATGTTGTACTAAGTACTAAGATTGAATGTCACTTGGGGGTTGAATAAAACTGATAATGATGTGAGCACAGAAAAGACATTTGTGGTTATTTCATTATAAATGTTATGTTATATTTGTCTGACCTACACGTGCCTCTTTGATTTAATTGTAAGCAAGATGACTGAATGATCAAAATCAATGTCAAACTGGCCAAAACACCCAATTTCAGTGGGGGTTGAATAATTTTGAACACAACTGTATATATGCATGATGTGGGCTGGCCTGGGCAATATATATATATACGCATGATGTGAGCTAGCCTGGGCAATATATATATACGCATGATGTGGGCTGGCATGGGCAATATATATATATATACGCATGATGTGAGCTGGCTTGGGCAATATATATATATGCATGATGTGAGCTGGCCTGGGCAATATATATAGATACGCATGATGTGAGCTAGCCTGGGCAATATACTGTATATATACGCATGATGTGGGCTGGCATGGGCAATATATATATATATACAGGGTGAGCCAGTCAAACCTGTATTTTTGAAATGACTGTAAAAAATAAACGGATGGATATTTAAAAATTTTATTGTTACTATCTTAATGTACATTAAAAAGCATTTAAGAAACAACATTCACTGTTTAAAAATAACTCCAGTAAGAGGGTGTCCTTCCCGATTGTATGGATGATGGTGTAAATCTAACCTCAAGATTCTTCGGACGCTCGTGTTTGCCAAGCGCAGCACTCTGTCGACGCGCCGATCTCCGAGGGCTTCTTTCCACAGCAACTCTCACGCGGTCAATATTCGCGGGAGTTCGCACTGATCTTGCACTGCCACCCCTTCTGCTTCTCGTTTCACCAATTGCTTCAAAGTTTGTCACCCACAATTTGATTGAATTAACAGACGGCACTGGCTTATTTCGATTAATTAGAAAATTCTTCCGGAAACGACGCTGAGCGGCTGCATAACTATCACTTTGGTAAAACGCTTTCACAGCGAATGAACGTTGTTGTTTAGACCACTGCTCCATGACGACTGAAATGCTTAGTTGTGGGGGACACAATGGTAACCTCGCTAACTCGCTCCGCCCACTTTCACGCCTCTCCCGCCCTTTTCAAAAATGCAGGTTTGACTGGCTCACCCTGTATATACGCATGATGAAAATTTGCAAAGGATAAGACACGCAAAGTGAAATTTTGATGTGTCTGAAATTGAAACTTACGTGACAACTCTTATTTTTTTTTTCGTTAATTTATATTTGTTCAATACAGTTAATTTTAATTTGTTTAACCCCTTAGTGACCGGGCGGTTTTACACAAATCCGTCCTTTAGTGACCACTGCTGTTTTTCCGTTTCAGCGCTGTTAGTGTTTAGGTCAAATTTTCCTCCTACTCGTTTATTCAACCCACACATATTATACACCCTTTTTCCCGCCATTAAATGGACTTTCTAGAAATACCATTATTTCCATCATATCGAATAATTTACTATAAAAAAAATATGAAATATGATGAAAAAATGGTAAAAACACACTTTTTCGTAATTTAATCCCCAAAATCTACAACCACCAAAAAAGACCCCGGCTAAATAGGTTCAAAATTTTGTCCTGAGACTAGAAATAAACAATTTTTACATGTTTTTGCTTTCTAACCCCTTCACTGCTGAGCCAGTTCACCTATGTGCGCTGCGCTCATTCTGGCCATTTTGTGCTAATTATTTTGAGATTATAGCCTAGGTCCTATTTAATTAAACCCCCGAGACAAAAAAAACTTTCTTAAAATTTTTTTTTTTATTTTATTTAATTTTTTATTTATTTATTAATTATTTTTTTTTAAAAAAAAATATTTAAAACCAAACCTGGTCATGTTTGGTATCATTGGAAAGGCCATGATCAGGCCTTTCAAATGATGTCAAATATGACCATCTAGCTGCCATGGATCGGGAGATATGGGGATCCTTAGGATCCCCTTATCTCTACATGGCAACTAGATGGTTAACTGGCCCACTGACATCCTCACACATATGGTGAAGTTGTCAGTGGGTGGGGGGGACCTGGAGGCTTGGCTGACATCCAAGATGTCAGCCCCCTCCAGGTTCGAATCGCGTTTTGGCGCCAATTAGCACCGAAACGCGATTAGGCGACAAAATCGTTAATGCTATACACTGCTGAAAAGGGGAGGCTCTCCCCTTTTCAGCGGTGCAAAAAGCATCTCCTTAGCTTTAATGGTTGGGGAGATAGAGGGCTCTGAAGGAGCCCAACCTCCCCTCCATTGATTTGCATGGGGACGCCTGCTGATGATGTCACCACGCAGCGTGGCAACGTCATCAACCTCGCCTGCCCATGTAAATCACATGGGCAGGCTTCCTCCCTGCCAGATCGCCGAGGGATCCAGTGAGGGAGGTAAGTATCGGGCGGGAGGGTGGTTAGGCGCCGCTGACGTACCCTGTACGTCCGCGGGTCTAAGGGAGACCCGTGGACAGGCCGTACAGGGTACGTCAGCGGTCCTTAAGGTGTTAATAGAGTTAATTTAAAATGGTTTAATACAGTTTATTTATATTTATTTTACCTTTACTATTGGTGCTTTTCAAACTTTATTCTGAAGTAAAGAGAAATTTAGCAGTTTCATTTTGTGTGTTTTTTTTTTTGGGAGGGTGCAAGTAGCTGGTCTTGCCTAGGGTGCAAAATAGTCTAGCACCGGCCCTGACCACATGGTCCACCCCTGCACTCTTCCACAATACCACAGAAGGGTTACTGTATGATAGTACTTGCATGCCTGGCACTAAAGGCACAATATCTGGGTGCACTGCCACTGACGCCTGTATCGGATTCATATCTTCAGAGGGGTTACGGTGTGACGACAATGTTGCCGACACTAAAAGCCCAATTTTAAAGCACCTATTGTTACTTTCATCCAAAGTCTGCATAAGTTTCACCATAATTTAGCCAAAAAATCACTTAACTTTTTCTGCGTCTCCTAAAATGTCTTTTCATACAGGCTGCCGCCCCAAGCAGTTGTTTATGGATAGATTAAAGGAAAAGCATTTACCGTCATTTGAAACGTCATTTTTTGTTTTTAAATTTTTCTATACATCCTAGAAATCCGCCACTTCACGGGCAGGTTATGGGGACCTCCTAGGCACGATATTTGAAGGAATTTTTCGTTTTTATTTTTAACCCTTATTTCATGGAAAACTCACTGTCCCTTTAAAAGTGTTTTTTTAAAACTTTTTGGCCTTTTTTCCTGTCCCCCAGGGCACTACCCGGACCCCCATACACCTTTTATGGCAAATATCTAGCATATATGCCCTCTTGGAGGGCACTCTAAAAACCGAATTTTCAGCCCCATTGTCTTGTATTGAGTTCGAGTTCGAATTCGAACATTTGGAAAGTTCGAGTTCGAATGCGAACCGAACTCGGGGGTGTTCGGCTCATCACTACTCTGTGCTGTGATCGGCGGATCCTCTGATTTTTGCGGCATGTTTGGTTAGATTTTTGCAGCGTTTTCGGTGTGTTTTCAGCGGGTGTTCGTTGGGTTTGGGACGAGTATTTCCTGCACTCCAGTTGCTTGCTGGAGGCCCGCGGGGCTGCTGCATATGGTGCTGATTCAGAACCATGGACAGCAACAACACGGCTTTTCCGGAGCTATCTATGGTGCTGAAACATACAGGGTTATTCAAAGAGATCCGAATTGCTGGAGAAAGGTAACTAAACAGTGAAATTCAGGGTACGGTTACCTTTCCTGGCCATCCTGTTATTCAGAGAGCAGGCAGTTTGCCAAATCCTGGCGAATTGCCTGCACATACGGTGCCTGTTCGGTGCCTGTTCGAGGGCAGTGAATCCCCATAGAAAAGCAATGCTTCGTCTATTCAGAGAAAACAAACCAGCAGTGGAAAGTTACCGAATTGCCCTGCCGTTCATTGGTTTCATTCGACAGGTTTATTCAGGCGAATCCCATAGGCTTCAATGTTAAATATATTCCCGTTTTAATTCAATATCTAATAAACCATTCATTATAAAATTCTGCAGTAAAGACTCTCTTTATTTATAGATTTTTTGGATCTTTTAGTATTTTTTTGCGACAAAAAATCCTTAATTTTTAAATCATTTTTTCTTTTTTCTGTAGCAGCCCTTTTTATTATCATTCATTGGATTTTATATGTAAATTTCAGACATTTTCGCTCAGTAGTTTCTTTGCAAACAGCGTTTCACTTTTCAAACATTCAAGTGAACTGTTTTTTTTTTCACTCCATTCGTCTGCGATGTCGGGTTTTTCCGGCAGCTGCTCTGTGCTGTGATCAGCGGCTGCTCGGGTTTCTCTGGCGTGTTCGGCGGGGTTAATCCAGATGTTTTTGTGGGTTTCGATGTGCATTCACCTGGGTTTTGCGGTGAGTGTTCGGCGGGTTTGCGGCTGCTTTTCCCTGCACTAGGACAGCCCTGTGGTGTTTGCTGAATACACAGCAGGGTTGCCAAAATGGGATCGCCAAATCGTACCGAATTGAAGAGAATGAAAAGTCACCAAACGTGTGGTGACTTTTCGATTCTCTTTGAATAACTCTGATAGTATTCATTGCCGAACACAGTCAGACTTTAAGAAAATAATACAGCTGCGTTCAGCAAAGAAAAAAGTCTTGTTACTTTAAAATAAATTTGCACATCCCTAGTCTGTATTCAGCACGGGAAATGCTGGGAAGGTCTGTGCCAACCAGTGTAGGACCTGGTAAAGGGAAGTCTCTTAAAATGGGGCTTCCATCACAACCATCTTTCAGTAACAATATAGAAAAATGAATAGGGGGGGTTTGTATTCAAGTAACTAACCCTAAAACAAGCAGTACTAGCACCCCAACCATAAAACAAAGCAGAACTAGCATCCAAACCCTAAACCAAAGCAGAATGAATAGTATCACAATAACCGTAACTTTAACCCTAAAACAAGAACAAAAGCCCCAACCCTAAAACAAGCAGAAACAATAACCTTATTCCTGACAGTAACCCCAACCCTAAACCAAGCAGAACTAGCACCCAACCCTAAAACTAGCAGAATACCCCAAACCTAAACCAAAGCAGTACTAGCACCCCAACCCTAAAACAAAGCAGAACTAGCACCCAACCCTAAACCAAGCAGAACTAGCACCCAACCCTAAACCAAGCAGAACTAGCACCCAACCCTAAAACTAGCAGAATACCCCAAACCTAAACCAAAGCAGAACTAGGACACAACCCTAAACCAAGCAGAACTAGCACCCAACCCCAAACCAAGCAGAACTAGCACCCAACCCTAAACCAAGCAGAACTAGCACCCAACCCTAAACCAAGCAGAACTAGCACCCAACCCTAAAACTAGCAGAATACCCCAACCCTAAACCAAAGCAGAACTAGCACCCAACCCTAAACCAAGCAGAACTAGCACCCAACTCTAAACCAAGCAGAACTAGCACCCAACCCTAAAACTAGCAGAATACCCCAACCCTAAACCAAAGCAGAGCTAGCACCCGACCCTAAACCAAGCATAACTAGCACCCAACCCTAAAACTAGCAGAATACCCAACCCTAAACCAAGCAGAACTAGCACCCAACCCCAAACCAAGCAGAACTAGCACCAAACCCTAAAACTAGCAGAATACTCCAACCCTAAACCAAAGCAGAACTAGCACCCAACCCCAAACCAAGCAGAACTAGCACCAAACCCTAAAACTAGCAGAATACTCCAACCCTAAACCAAAGCAGAAATAGCACCCAACCCTAAACCAAGCAGAACTAGCACCCATCCCCAAACCAAGCAGAACTAGCACCCATCCCCAAACCAAGCAGAACTAGCATCCAAAGCTAAACCAAGCAGAACTAGCACCCAACCCCAAACCAAGCAGAACTAGCATCCCAACCCTAAACCAAGCAGAACTAGCACCCAACCCTAAAACTAGCAGAATACCCCAAACCTAAACCAAAGCAGTACTAGCACCCCAACCCTAAAACAAAGCAGAACTAGCACCCAACCCTAAACCAAGCAGAACTAGCACCCAACCCTAAACCAAGCAGAACTAGCACCCAACCCTAAAACTAGCAGAATACCCCAAACCTAAACCAAAGCAGAACTAGGACACAACCCTAAACCAAGCAGAACTAGCACCCAACTAGACATGTGCATTCGTTTTAGTACTAAAACGATTTAGTCCGAATTTTGGGATAATTTAGTTTTAGTATGACTCAAGAGAAACGAAACTGCTCAGTACAAAAAACGAAAGAAACTAAAATAAAATGCATTAAATTTTAGTTTCAGTCCTATTGGTGATATTATATTGATGAGTGAAGGAGACCAGCAATGAAGAGCGCAACATCGCAACATCCGAAGTTCTGCACCCTCCACATGCCAATGCAGGAGGATGTTCTATACAGAGAGGGACATTAATTCAGGAGGATGTTCTATATATTATACAGAGAGGGGTATTTATTAATGCAGGTGGATGTTGTATACATTATACAGAGAGGGGTATTAATTAATGCAGGAGGATATTCTAAACATTATACAGAGAGGAGCCTTTTTTTTTAGCCCTTTAAATCCAGTGGCTGTGAGCGCTGAGATCGGCTGCTTGTTACATTATCTCTTAGAACAATGTATCAGGCTCAGCTGTTACAGTAACTGACTGCTGCTCATCACAGCGCTCAGAGTTTCAGTAAAACAAGGAAATAATATTGTTCTAACGTCTTTATATATAAAATATTATTTACTAGTTTTACTGAAACTCTGAGCGCTGTGATGAGCAGCAGTCAGTTACTGTAACAGCTTTGCCTGACACGGGGCAGTATTACAATGTTGGAGCTAACTTAACCAGAGCTGTTGTAACTGAAAACCTCCATAGGCTATAATAGCTCTCGGAAGTTTACAACAGCTCTGGTTAAGTTAGCACCAGCTATATAATATGGCCCACATTGTGCTGAGAGTGAGAGATACTGTAACAAGCAGCGATCTCAGCCCTCTGAGGAGCCACTACAATAGTAATTGTATCCACTGGTTTTCGGATGAACGAAATTAGTTTTCATACTAAAGAACTGAAAACGAATTTCTTTAGCAACTAAATAAATTGCATTTTAGTACTAATGCATTAGTTCAAAACGAAATTTTGTGCTGTGCACATGTCTACACCCAACCCCAAACCAAGCAGAACTAGCACCCAACCCTAAACCAAGCAGAACTAGCACCCAACCCTAAACCAAGCAGAACTAGCACCCAACCCTAAAACTAGCAGAATACCCCAACCCTAAACCAAAGCAGAACTAGCACCCAACCCTAAACCAAGCAGAACTAGCACCCAACTCTAAACCAAGCAGAACTAGCACCCACCCTAAAACTAGCAGAATACCCCAACCCTAAACCAAAGCAGAGCTAGCACCCGACCCTAAACAAGCATAACTAGCACCCAACCCTAAAACTAGCAGAATACCAACCCTAAACCAAGCAGAACTAGCACCCAACCCCACCAAGCAGAACTAGCACCAAACCCTAAAACTAGCAGAATACTCCACCCTAAACCAAAGCAGAACTAGCACCCAACCCCAAACCAAGCAGAACTAGCACCAAACCCTAAAACTAGCAGAATACTCCAACCCTAAACCAAAGCAGAAATAGCACCCAACCCTAAACCAAGCAGAACTAGCACCCATCCCCAAACCAAGCAGAACTAGCACCCATCCCCAAACCAAGCAGAACTAGCATCCAAAGCTAAACCAAGCAGAACTAGCACCCAACCCCAAACCAAGCAGAACTAGCATCCCAACCCTAAACCAAAGCAGAATGAATAGTATCACAATAACCGTAACTTTAACCCTAAAACAAGAACAAAAGCCCCAACCCTAAAACAAGCAGAAACAATAACCTTATTCCTGACAGTAACCCCAACCCTAAACCAAGCAGAACAAGCACCCAACCCTAAACCAAGCAGAACTAGCACCCAACCCTAAACCAAGCAGAACTAGCACCCAACCCTAAACCAAGCAGAACTAGCACCCAACCCTAAAACTAGCAGAATACCCCAACGGTAAACCAAACAGAACTAGCACCCAACCCTAAACCAAGCAGAACTATCACCCAACCCCAAACCAAGCAGAACTAGCACCCAACCCCAAACCAAGCAGAACTAGCAGCAAACCCTAAAACTAGCAGAATACCCCAACCCTAAACCAAAGCAGAACTAGCACCCGACGCTAAAACCAGCAGAACTAACACCGACCCTAAAACCAGCAAAACTAGCACCCCAATCCTAACCCAGCAGATTACCCCAACCCTAAACCAAGCAGAACTAGCACCCCAATCCGAAAACAAGCAGAACTAGCACCCAACCCTAAAAAAAGCAGAATTAGCACCCCTACCCTAAAACAAAGCAGAATTCCCCAAAACTAAAACAAACAGAACTAGCACCCGACCCAAAAATAAGCAGAATACCCAGACTCTAATACAAGCCAAACTACCAAACCAACAAAACAAGCAGAATACCCCAACCCTAAAACAAGCAGAATACCCCAACACTGAAACAAGCAGAACTAGCCCCCAACCCTAAAACAAGCAGATACCAACCCTAAAGCATTCCATCAAAACATCTTTCAGAAACAACATAATACAATAAAAAGGGGGGACAGACCCCAAAAAGATTTTGTCGTCACAGTAACTAACCCTAAAACAAGCAGTACTAGCCCAACCAACCCTAAAAAATCAGAATACCCCGACTCTAATAAAGCATAATTAGAACCCCAACCATATAACCAGCAGGTACCCGACCCTAATAAAACCATAGCTAGCACCCCAACCCTAAAACAAGCAGAATACCCCAACCCTAAAACAAGCAGAATACCCCAACCCTAAAACAACCAGAATACCCCAACCCTAAAACAAGCAGAACTAGCACCCCAACCCAAAAACAAGCAGATACCAATCCTAAAACATTCCGTCATAACGTCTTTCAGAGACAACATAGTACAATACAAAGGGGAGACAGACCCAAAAAAAGGGTTTGTTGTCACAGTAACTAACCCTAAAAAAAGCAGTACTAGCCCAACCCTAAAAAAAGCAGAACTAGCCAACCCTAAAAAATCAGAATACCTCGACCCTAAAAAAACAGAATACCCCGACCCTAAAAAGCATAATTAGAACCCCAACCATAAAACAAGCAGATTTCCCGACCCCAATTAAACCATAGCTAGCACCCCAACCCTAAAACAAGCAGAATACAACCCTAAGACAAGCAGACTACCAAAACCCTAAAACAAACAGAATACCCCAACCCTAATAAAAGCATAACTAGCACCCCATCCACAAAACAAGCAGAACTAGCACCCCAACCCAAAACAAGTAGACTACCCCAACGATAAAACAAGCAGAACTAGCACCCCAACCAAGAAGAACTACCACCCCAACCCAAAACAAGCAGAACACCCCAACCAGGGCAGTCATCAGAAATGATGGGGCCCCTTACTAAACCTCACGATGGGGCCCCCCAAGGACCCCCGGGACTCCCTCAACCTCTAACAGCTTTTCTCCTTTTTCAAAAAAAAAGGACATAACATAGCACCACAGCAATAAAACTCCCAGTAATGTGCAGTGTGTATGAGCGGATCACAGAATCCACAGCAATAAATCTCACAGTAACGGGCTGTATATGATGGCCTTTGGGTCTGGGTCTGGTCCCTGGGTCTGGTTTGGGCCTTGGGGTCTGGGCCCTGGGCCTTGGGGTCTGTGCTCTGGACCTTGGGGTCTGGGCCTGGTCCCTGGGCCTTGGGGTCTGGTCTGGGCCCTGGGTCAGGTCTCTGGGACTGGGCCTTGGGGTCTGGTCCCTGTAGTCTGGTCCCTGAGTCTGGCCTAGGGTCTGGTCCCTGGGGTCTCTGCCTGGAGTCTGGCCTGGGTTCTGGTCCCTGGGGTCTGGGCCCGGAGTCGGGCCTGGGGTCTGGACCCTGGGCCTTGGGGTCTGTTCCCTGGGTCTGGGCCTTGGGGTCTGGTCCCTGGGTCTGGGCCTTGGGGCCTGGTCCCTGGGGTCTGGACCCTGGGTCTGGCCTGGGCCCTGGGTCTGGGCCTTGGGGTCTGGGACCTGGTCCCTGGGTCTGGGGTCTGGACTCTGGGCCCTGGGCCTTGGGTCTAGGCTGGGCACTGGCTCACCACTCCGCTGTCTTCTTTTCTTCTGTCTTCTGCTCTTCTCTTCTATCTTCTTTTCTTCTGATCTTAAGCCCGGGCCCTCCGTCTCAGGCGCGCAGCTTCATTGAGTGGAGGGGCGGAGCCAAAGCAACATGGGAGGCGGACCGGGCCCCCCACCGAGCCTCTTACTGCCGCATGGGGCGTAATGCCCTGATGGCGGCCCTGACCCCAACTCTAAAACAAGCAGAACACCTCAACTCTAAAACAAGCAGACTACCCAAACCCTAAAACAAACAGAATACCCAGACCCTAGTAAAAACATAACTAGCACCCTAACCCTAAAACAAGCAGAATACCCAAACCCTAAAACAAGCAGAATACCCTGACCCTAAATAAAGCATAACTAGCACCAAACCCTAAAACAAGCAGCACTATCACCCCAACCCTAAAACATGCAGAATACCCCAACCCTAAAACAAGCAGACTACCCAAACCCTAAAACATGCAGACTACCCAGACCCTAAACCATGCAGAATACCCCAACCCTAATAAAAGCATAACTAGCACCCCAACCATAAAACAAGCAAAGTACCGTGACCCTAATACAAGCTGAACTTACACCGAAACCTAAAACGAGCAGAACTAGCTCCAACCCTAAAACAAGCAGAATACCGCAACCCTAATACCAGCCGAACTAGCACCGCAACCCAAAACAAGTAGACTACCCCAACCCTAAAACAAGCAGAACTAGCACCCCCACCCAAAACAAGCAGAGCACCAACCCTAAAACAAGCAGAACTAGCACCCTAACCCAAAACAAGTAGACTACCCAAACTCTAAAACAAGCAGAAAACCCAACCCCAAACTAAGCAGAACTAGCACCCAACCCTAAAACTAGCAGAACACCCCAACCCTAAACCAAAGCAGAACTAGCACCCAACCCTAAAACCAGCAGAACTAACACCCGACCCCAAAACAAGCAAAACTAGCACCCCAATCCTAAACCAGCAGATTACCCCAACCCTTAACAAGCAGAACTAGCACCCCAATCCTAAACCAGCAGATTACCCCAACCCTTAACCAAGCAGAACTAGCACCCCAACCCTAAAAAAAAGCAGAATTAGCACCCCTACCCTAAAACAAAGCAGAATACCCCAAAACTAAAACAAACAGAACTAGCACCCGACCCAAAAATAAGCAGAATACCCAGACTCTAATACAAGCCAAACTACCAAACCAACAAAACAAGCAGAATACCCCTACACGGAAACAAGCAGAACTAGCACCCCAACCCTTTAAAACAAGCAGATACCAACCCTAAAACATTCCATCACAACATCTTTCAGAGACAACAAGGTACAATAAAAAGGGGGGGACAGACCCCAAAAAGAGTTTGTCGTCACAGTAACTAACCCTAAAACAAGCAGTACTAGCCCAACCAACCCATAAAAATCGGAATACCACGACTCTTATAAAGCATAATTAGAACCCCAACCATATAACAAGCAGAACACCCCAACCAGGGCAGCCATCAGTCCCTGGGCCTCGGGGTCGGGTCTGGGCCCTGGTCCCTGGGACTGGGCCTTGTGGTCTGGTCCCTGGGGTCTGGGCCCTGAGTCTGGCCTGGGGTCTGGGCCCGGAGTCTGGCCTGGGGTCTGGGCCCTGCTTGGGAGGCCCCCACACGCTGCTTGGCCCCACCCAGCCAGCCAGTGAAGCTTCCAGGAGCCGGAGGAGACACAGTGTCTCCTCCGGCTCCTGCATCAGAGACACAGCCCTGGATTCGGACTCATCGAGTCCGATACCGGAGCTGTAAAAGGGAGAAGCTGCTGCCGACGGGGGCCCGGGACCCCCAGGCCCTGGCGGCCCGGGCCCCCACCGGGCCCCTTACGGCAGCATGGGGCGTAATGCCCTGATCGCGGCCCTGACCCCAACTCTAAAACAAGCAGAACACCCCAACTCTAAAACAAGCAGACTACCCAAACTTTAAAACAAACAGAATACCCCGACCCTAGCAAAAGCATAACTAGCACCCTAACCCTAAAACAAGCAGAACTATCACCCCAACCCAAAACATGTAGACTACCCAAACCCTAACAAGCAGATTACCCCAACCCTAATAAAAGCATAACTAGCACCCCAACCATAAAAAAGCAAAGTACTGTGACCCTAATACAAGCTGAACTTACACCGAAACCTAAAACGAGCAGAACTAGCTCCAACCCTAAAACAAGCAGAATACCGCAACCCTAATACCAGCCGAACTAGCACCCCAACCCAAAACAAGTAGACTACCCCAACCCTAAAACAAGCAGAACTAGTACCCCCACCCAAAACAAGCAGAACACCAACCCTAAAACAAGCAGAACTAGCACCCCAACCCAAAACAAGTAGACTACCCAAACTCTAAAACAAGCAGAACTAGTACCCCCACCCAAAACAAGCAGAACACCAACCCTAAAACAAGCAGAACTAGCACCCCAACCCAAAACAAGTAGACTACCCAAACTCTAAAACAAGCAGAACTAGTACCCCCACCCAAAACAAGCAGAAAACCAACCCTAAACCAAGCAGAATTAGCACCCACCCAACCCCAAACCAAGCAGAACTAGCACCCAACCCTAAAACTAGCAGAATACCCCAACCCTAAACCAAAGCAGAACTAGCACCCCGACCCAAAACAAGTAGACTACCCAAACTCTAAAACAAGCAGAACACCCCAACCCTAAAACAAGCAGAACTAGCACCCCACCCAAAACAAGTAGACTACCCAAACTCTAAAACAAGCAGAACACCCAACCCTAAAACAAGCAGAACTAGCACTCCAACCCAAAACAAGTAGACTACCCCAACTCTAAAACAAGCAGAACTAGCACCCCAATCCAAAACAAGTAGACTAGCCCAACCCTAAAACAAGCAGAAATAATGACTGAAGGAAGAGTCGGTACCTATACTTGATGCCTCCGCAAAAGGGGGGGTCTTCCGCTGCTGCTTTCCCCAAAGAAAATGTGTTAGAGTTTGGCAGCAAACAGGACGCTCTGTACCCCAGAAGTTGGATACCGCTGTTAGTCCACTCCTCGGCTGTACAGATCCCAAGAGGGTAATTATTACCTCTATTTACCCCCAAGCATGGACCGCAGTCTCAAGGAGGTTAAAAATCAATATATTTTAAATAGGGATTTCGGTGAACAATATATACACAAGTCAGGGAGACAGTCTGGGTTAGTGACACTTAGAACCACAGCCAATAGAACACAGTGTCACAGCACACCTCATTAACAAATAAACAGCACTACATTGAACAATAGATGTGACCCCAGGTCACTCTGTTCCCCCCCCACTACAATCTCTGACCAGGATTTAAAAGTAAAGATTAAAGACACAGCCCAGGACAGTGAGGACAGGAGAACAATAGAGAATGTCCTCGCTCTGTAGTCTATCAGATCAGATACCTCAGACAAACCGAACAAGCACATGAACAATCTGCAGGTAAAACATTTTAAAATATAAGCTTAGTTACTTGGTGAAAGTGTGATCAGAAACAGCGTTTACAACAAATCTAACACGAGGCGCCATCACCCCTCAAGTGGTCTTCCCCTGATCAGCGCTAGTCCTTGGGCACGAGGCCAATATCCATACTTCTCCGTAGGGCACAGGGTCTGTATTCAGCGTGGGCAAATCTGGGAAGGTCTGTACCAACTAGTGATGAGCCGAACACCCCCGTGTTTGGTTTGCATTCGAACTCGAACAATTTCAAAAGTTCGAGTTCGAACTCAAACACGATTCGAACTCAATGCAAGTCAATGAGACTCGAAAATTTGATTCTTAGAGTGCCCTCCAAGAGGGCATATATGCAAGATATTTGCCATGAAAAAGGTGTATGGGGGTCCGGGTAGTGCCCTGGGGGACAGGAAGCAAGGACAAAAAGCTTTAAAAAAACGTTTTTAAAGGAACAGTGAGTTTTCCATGAAATAAAGGTTAAGAATAAAAATGAAAAATTCCTTCAAATATCGTGCCTAGGAGGTCCCCATAACCTGCCCGTGAAGTGGCGGATTTGTAGGATGTATAGAAACATTTAAAAACCAAAAAATGACATTTCAAATGACGGTAAATGTTTTTCCTTTAATCTATTCATAAACAACTGCTTGGGGCAGCAGCCTGTATGAAAAGAGGAGACGTTTTAGGACACGCAGAACAAGTTTAGTGATTTTTTTGGCTAAATTATGGTGAAACTTATGCAGGCTTTGGATGAAAGTAACAATAGGTGCTTTAAAATTGGGCCTTTAGTGTCAGCAACAGTGCCATCACACCGTAACCCCTCTGTGGTATTGTGGAAGAGTGCAGGGTTGGACCCTGCGGTCCAATATTAAAATGATATGAATCTGGTATAGGCATCAGTGTCGGTGAACCCAAATATTTTGCCTTTGGTGGCAGCAAGTGCCTTCACACCGTAACCCCTCTGAGGTATTGTGGAAGAGTGCAGTGGTGGAGGTTTTGGTAATGCAGAAGACATCCACATCAGCAGCTATACCAAAACCGGGTCAGCAATCTTCAGGCACTTGTACTGTGCTACTGTATATGGTGAGAATTGGCACACACCAGGAGCAACAGGAAGCAAACAGAACAGGCAGGGAATACACAGAGAGAATAGTCAAATGGCAGGCAAAGTCGGCAACAGATTGGGTCCTCAGAACAAGCAGGGTCAAGTATACAAACTGATTCAGTAAACTAGCGATGCAGGAATAAAGGCTGAGACACACTGAGCGTGTAGCGACGCACAGCGTAGCGAAGAGAAGCAAACATTTTGCAGGCTTGACTTCACTCCGCTCCGCCTCGCAGCGTGTCTACACTGCATTACGTTTGCTTCTCACCGCACTGGACAGGAATCCACTAACTAAATTAAAATGTTCACACAAAACCATTTTATTTTCACAAAGCACATGTTATATAGGCAAAAAAGTTTCTACTGAATAAAATACATCAAAAATTACTGTTAATTTAATATGAATAGTATAAAAATATAAAAAAAGGTAACCCCTGATCGTATATATTATACAGTATATATTATAGGGACACGGAGCGCTGTGTATAGAGTAGGGATGCATTGATACTATGACGGAATGGGATGTTGTCCGCCTGCGGGTGTGCTCTATCTGCGTGCCCCCGGCGCTTACCGCTGGCCCGACTACCGAGTGACACGGCACTCGGCGTCTCGTGCGGCCTGGAGTGACCCTGGGGAAGGGTTAGCGGGCGGTGGAGGGGACCCCTGCGTGAAACCAGCCCGACCACTGAGCAACACTGCACTCAGCGTCTCGAGCAGCTGGTTCACTGACCTTGTGGGTGCGGGAGCGTCTGCGGCACGGCCGTGCGGTTACGGGAATCGGATCTTCCCACGTAAGAATATTCGGATTTTACGGGCGGAGGAATATTCTGATCTTACGGCCGGAAGAATATTCGGATCTTATCTCGGATCACTCGATGTACCGAATCGCGGTACGCGGCCCGCGCCTTCGGATCTTAAGGTGGTTCGGTTCGGACCCGTACTCTGAGACCGCGCGGGATCCTCAGCAAATACGGCCGAAAATAATAGTCATCAGGCGAGGCTGGATGCACTGGTAAATCTGCTTTATTTTTGCACAACACATATACTTATAAACTTTACACAAATATGAGAACAATGGGAATTCCTGCCCGCCCACACAAGTCCCATTGGCCCTCGCTGGCAGGAGGCACCCGGGCCCCGATTCGTATTGGCCGTTACGAATCGGGGAGTTGCCGATTCGGACCGGATGGTCCGAATCGACCATTTTACGATTCGACCGGATGGTCCGAATTGGCCATTTTCCGATCCGATCATTCTGACCGGATCCACGAGGCACCAGGAAAATGGCGGCGGACAAGGCAGACAAAGGGAATTACATTTCACAATACACAAATCCACATCTAAATAAAATACTCAAAACTCCGTGGGTCCCACAGCACCTAAGGGACTATGGGTATAACTGCCACTATGAACCGCCCCTGACTGAGGGTGCTGGGCCATTCCGTGACACTCCTCCCCCTTCCCACAGTTCGACGCACCTGGTCTGACCCCCACCGGGTCATACCGGGGAAGTCGGTGCTTCCAGGCCCATAGTCTGTCTGGGGAGGCCGGGCCACCAGGCTTCTCCATTTGGCCTTGCGGCCGTGCCAAGTTGGTTGGGCCCCCACGCCATTGGGATTACCCCGTCTGGAAGAGGGGTCATGTGGCTGGGGCGGAGTACCGCCTGTGTCCCCTCCGGGGAGATCTCTCACCCGGGGAAAACGGGTGCTAAATGCACGCACTCCGGGTGCCCAGGTCAATCGTTGAAAAACGCAGTGGCTGCGTGAGGACTCCGGGCCAAAGAGTTGTGGAGATGGGCAGAGGCCAGCGGCGCTCTGCCCCGTGGCCAGCTCTTCTGCTGGGGAGGTAGGTACAGAAATGACCTCCCGGGAGTCCAGGAAAGGCACCGACTGCGGGGTCAGCAGCTCGGAAAAACCCGGCAGCTCCTCAGAGCCGTCAAAGATTGGGCAGAGCCCAGTGACCCTCTGCCCCGTTGCCGGCTTTCCTGCTGGGGGGGGTAGGCACAGGAACGACCACCAAAGGGTCAAGTGTGGTCAAACCCGGCTGCTCTTCAGGACAGCCGGGGAGTGGGCAGAGGCCAGCGGCGCTCTGCCCCGCTGCCAGCTCTTCTGCTGAAAAGGGGGGTGCCGGGACACAGTCCCGTGGGTCGGATGGGGTCAACAGCTGCAAAGGCGGTAACGCTAGGTTATCCTCACTCGGCCCCTCGAGGCAGATTGTGAGGGATGGGCAGAGGCCAGCGGCACTCTGCCCCGTGGTCAGCTCTTCCGCTGAGCGAGGATCTCCATGCAGGAGGATGGTTTCTTCACCCCCCGGGGCAATCAATGGCTGCGCACAACCCAGCCCGGGGGAACCATCGGTCTGCTCCTCCTGGCAGACTGTGGGCCATGGGCAGAGGCCAGCGGCACTCTGCCCCATGGCCAGCTCTTCAGCTGGGTGGGGTTCTCCTTGTGAGGGGATGGTTTCTTCCCCCCCTGGGGCAATCAATGGCTGCTCACAGCCCCGCCCGGGGGAACCATCCGTCTGCTCCTCCTGGCAGACCGTGGGCAGTGGGCAGAGGCCAGCGGCACTCTGCCCCGTGGCCAGCTCTTCTGCTGGTTGGAGGATAACTTTCTCTGCTGCGGGGAGTGGGCGGAGGCCAGCGGCGCTCTGCCCCGTTGCCAGCTCCTCCGCTGGACCCGTGAGCACGGCCACCGTGTCAACTTGCGGGGTGAAGGGGTTAACTTTTCCTGCTGGGGCCCCAACGGGGACCCATGGGAGCATCTCGGCCTCCCATAATTCCCAGACCTGTGGACTGTCGGTTTCTTCCGCGGACCCGTCCCAGTACGTGGGACTCAGACCCGACTGCGGAACGCCGTCCAACAATCTCCTGTAGGCCATCTCGAGCTCCCACTCTCGCTCTGCTAGGAACTCCAGTTCCTCGAACACCGAGTCCCTGCTGTCGTACGGGAGCTCCTGTTCCCGACGCTCCAATATCTCCTCCGACCGCTCTTCGGTCTCTTCACCGAACCCTGGATCCGCGGCCATGCTCTCGTAGAGCAGTCCCGTGCCACCGTAGCGGGACCCTGCGGTGGAGGCGCCGTCACTGGTGCGGGGTATCAGGGGGCCGGCTAGCCACCGGAGCGCGCGGTACGCGGCATCCAGTGCAATCTCCTGCTGCACCAGGTCCTGGAGCTCTGCCTCCCACTCCTCCGGGGCCCGATCTTGCAAGAACGCTGCTCGAACATCATACTGCACCCGGTGGATGACAGCGTCGGAGGGGACATAGACGCCATGGTAGTCCCTCTCGTGGTAAAGAGCCTCGTACCACAGTTCCTGGCGGATCTCGTCCCGCCACTCGTACCCGGTGGGCTCCACTGTGGACCCATGGTACCGGTCCAGGCCTTCCTGTAGCCTTTTCGGGAATTCCGCCCTCGCCTCCTCGAGGGTGCTGAAACAGTGGCACTGCCACTCGCTGGGGGGTGTGGCGTCCTCGGATGCAGCTCCAGACGAGCTGTAAGTCTCCATCCAAGGGTCGCTGGGATGTGCGATGTCCCCAATACAGGCTCCAGGCGAGCTGTAAGTCCCGAAAGGGTGATCACTGGGGGGTGCAGATTCCCGGGGTGAAGCTCCAGTCGAGCTGTAAACCTCGACCCAGGGTTCTACGGGTTTGGGGACGGGGTTAGACAGTTCATCACTCCTCATACAGAGCGCCGCCATCCGCAACTCATGCTGACGGACCTTTTCTTGCTCCTCTTCCTGTTGAACCTCCTGGATCACCTTGCTTATGTCCGCCTCCGATGGGGCAGCTCCGAGTAGGGCGATCCGTTGCCGCGCCTTTCTGACAAAGGCATCTTCCGATTTCTCTGCGAGGACAGGGGTGGGGGCGGGTGGCTTCACCGTCGTCGCGCCCACCCGGTCTAGGACCTGCAGCTCCTTGATCAAGGTCTTCTTGCGTTTAGAGCCTGGGGTACCTCCCCGATTCTCTAGCATGCCCCGCAGGGTGTCCCTGTTGTAATGGCTGTACACCGCCATGGTGTAGGTCTCCCTGCTGGGGGGTTGCAGAGAGCTATCCCACCGCTGCCACCAGTATGACGGAATGGGATGTTGTCCGCCTGCGGGTGTGCTCTATCTGCGTGCCCCCGGCGCTTACCGCTGGCCCGACTACCGAGTGACACGGCACTCGGCGTCTCGTGCGGCCTGGAGTGACCCTGGGGAAGGGTTAGCGGGCGGTGGAGGGGACCCCTGCGTGAAACCAGCCCGACCACTGAGCAACACTGCACTCAGCGTCTCGAGCAGCTGGTTCACTGACCTTGTGGGTGCGGGAGCGTCTGCGGCACGGCCGTGCGGTTACGGGAATCGGATCTTCCCACGTAAGAATATTCGGATCTTACGGGCGGAGGAATATTCTGATCTTACGGCCGGAAGAATATTCGGATCTTATCTCGGATCACTCGATGTACCGAAGCGCGGTACGCGGCCCGCGCCTTCGGATCTTAAGGTGGTTCGGTTCGGACCCGTACTCTGAGACCGCGCGGGATCCTCAGCAAATACGCCCGAAAATAATAGTCATCAGGCGAGGCTGGATGCACTGGAAAATCTGCTTTATTTTTGCACAACACATATACTTATAAACTTTACACAAATATGAGAACAATGGGAATCCCTGCCCGCCCACACAAGTCCCATTGGCCCTCGCTGGCAGGAGGCACCCGGGCCCCGATTCGTATTGGCCGTTACGAATCGGGGAGTTGCCGATTCGGACCGGACGGTCCGAATCGACCATTTTACGATTCGACTGGATGGTCCGAATCGGCCATTTTCCGATCCGATCATTCTGACCGGATCCACGAGGCACCAGGAAAATGGCGGCGGGCAAGGCAGACAAAGGGAATTACATTTCACAATACACAAATCCACATCTAAATAAAATACTCACAACTCCGTGGGTCCCACAGCACCTAAGGGACTATGGGTATAACTGCCACTATGAACCGCCCCTGACTGAGGGTGCTGGGCCATTCCGTGACAGATACCACCAGGGCCGGCGCTAGTGTAAGGCGGCACAGGCGGCCGCCTTACTGTCCTGGCTTGCTGTCAGTGTGAGGGGCAGAAAAATTCTGTTTTTAAAATGCCGGAAGCGGAGCTATGAATGATCTTCACACATCAAGCAGGGGCCCAGCCGCGCACTCTCAAAGCGATGCAGTGTGTCTGCCTCAGTCCCACATTCTAAACATGAGCAGGCACACTGCATAATTTGGCCCCGCCCCCTCACGTGACACGCATAGCCAGGGCACGCAGCAGCAGAAAAGCCTGGAGGACAAACCCCAAAGCTTAGGGTGCGGCCCTGCAGCAGAGTCAGCCTGCGTGCTTCCACTGTAGTTTGAAGGAGGACTGGGCATAGAGGCAGGGGAGCGTGTGTGTGTGTGTGTAATGTTCTGCTGGAGGGGGTGTAATGTTCTGCTGGGGGGTGTAATGTTCTGCTCGGGGGGTGTAATGTTCTGCTCGGGGGGTGTAATGTTCTGCTGGGGGGTGTAATGTTCTGCTGGGAGGGGATAATGTTCTGCTGGGGGGATAATGTTCTGCTGGGGGGTGTAATGTTCTGCTCTCGGGGTGTAATGTTCTGCTCGGGGGGTGTAATGTTCTGCTCGGGGGGTGTAATGTTCTGCTGGGGGGTGTAATATTCTGCTCGGGCGGGTGTAATGTTCTGCTGGGAGGGTGTAATGTTCTGCTCGGGGGGTGTAATGTTCTGCTCGGGGGGGTGTAATGTTCTGCTCGGGGGGTGTAATGTTCTGCTCGGGGGGTGTAATGTTCTTTTCGGGGGGTGTAATGTTCTGCTGGGGGGTGTAATGTTCTGCTGGGAGGGTGTAATGTTCTGCTCATGGGTGTAATGTTCTGCTGGGAGGGGTAATGTATTGCTGGGGGGTGTAATGTTCTGCTGGGAGTGTGTAATGTTCTGCTCGGGGGGTGTAATGTTCTGCTCGGGGGGGTGTAATGTTCTGCTGGGGGGTGTAATATTCTGCTCGGGCGGGTGTAATGTTCTGCTGGGAGGGTGTAATGTTCTGCTCGGGGGGTGTAATGTTCTGCTCGGGGGGGTGTAATGTTCTGCTCGGGGGGTGTAATGTTCTTTTCGGGGGGTGTAATGTTCTGCTGGGGGGTGTAATGTTCTGCTGGGAGGGTGTAATGTTCTGCTCATGGGTGTAATGTTCTGCTGGGAGGGGTAATGTATTGCTGGGGGGTGTAATGTTCTGCTGGGAGTGTGTAATGTTCTGCTCGGGGGGTGTAATGTTCTGCTCGGGGGGGTGTAATGTTCTGCTCGGGGGGGTGTAATGTTCTGCTCGGTGGGGTGTAATGTTCTGCTCGGGGGGGTGTAATGTTCTGCTCGGTGGGGTGTAATGTTCTGCTCGGGGGGTGTAATGTTCTTTTCGGGGGGTGTAATGTTCTGCTCGGGGGGTGTAATGTTCTGCTGGGAGGGTGTAATGTTCTGCTCGGGGGTATAATGTTCTGTTCGGGGGGGTGAAATGTTCTGCTCGGGGGGGTGTAATGTTCTGCTGGGAGGGTGTAATATTCAGCTCGGGAGGTGTAATGTTCTGCTCGGGGGGGTGTAATGTTCTTCTCGGGGGGGTGTAATGTTCTGCTCGTGGGTGTAATGTTCTGCTGGGAGGGGTAATGTTTTGCTGGGGGTGTGATGTTCTGCTCGGGGGGTGTGATGTTCTGCTCAGGGGGTGTGATGTTCTGCTCGGGGGGTGTAATGTTCTGCTCGGGGGTATAATGTTTTGCTGGGAGGGGTAATGTTTTGCTGGGGGTGTGATGTTTTGCTGGGGGTGTGATGTTCGGCTCGGGGGGTGTGATGTTCTGCTCGGGGGGTGTAATGTTCTGCTCGGGGGTATAATGTTTTGCTGGGGGGTGTAATGGTTTGCTGAGGGGGTAATGTTTTGCTGGGGAGGTGTGGAGGTAAAGTTCTGCGTGTTTGTGTGTGTCTGTAATGTTCTGCTGGGGGGTTTGAGTAAACTGATATCGGTACATTACTGTGAGGTTTATTGATGTGCAGCTCTGTGATATGCTCATACACACTGCACATTACTGTGAGTTTTATTGCTGTGGAGCTCAGTGATACTTTCATACACACAAACTGAACATTACTGTGAGTTTTATTGCTGTGGAGCTGTCATACGCTCATACACCCCGCACATTACTGTGAGTTTTATTGCTGTGGAGCTCTGTCATATGCTATATGAAATGAATTTAAGGGGGGGTGAAAGTAATTAAAGGGGAAAAATGAATTAAGGGGGGAGTGAATTGAATTAGAGGACGAGGACTCTGCTGCCAGTCTGCTTCTGGAGACCTGGAGTCAGACAGTGGACCACAGCAACAGAGTGAGAGTGTTAGGTAGCAGGATAACAAGGAAACACTGGGAGTGGCAGGCAGTTTGAAATATGTGGGTATATTGACACAGCAAGACCTGGGGGCACCACCAGGCCACATTGCAAATTTGTGCCGTGCCTGGTACCCCTCCTATGCCACATTGCCAAAGGAGGGGACCACACACTCTGTAGATTGGCCCTGTGAAACAGGAGGGGCACCAGGCACAGCATAGATTGGCAATGTGCGAGTACACCAAACACTCCCGATTGGCATGGCATGGATTGGGTGGAGGGGGGCACCAAAACGCAACTTCTGTAAACAAAAACACAGACATATACATATATATCAACATGCAGACCTATATATGTGTATATATCAACACGCAGATATATATATACACCCACCCATAGACCTCAGACCATATATACACATACACACATGGGGGGTGGCATGTGGACAATCTCAACTAAATGCACCCCCACATTTGGCTGATCCTTCCAGAAGAAATGTTGAACCTGACAGAGCAGAGAATATATATATTATTCTCTGCTCTATCGGGTTCAACATTTCTTCTGGAGGGATCAGCCAAATGGGGGGGGGGGCAATTAGTTGCCAAAACGTGTGTGTAATACAAGTCTGGATATATATATTTATAAGAATATAGATATATATCTTATCTATATATCTATATATCATACCTGCCCTTACCTTCCCCTATAAATTTGCTAAAAGTATACACAAAAAAAAAACACTGCCTGAGACCACGCGCAGCCCACATGCCACCCCCCTCTACCTGGCTGAATATATCTTATATATACTTAAATACATTCAGCCAGGTAGAGAAAGAAAGAAAAAAAAAGTTTAATTGTTCGCATTTAAAAATGTCCTCAGATTTTTTTTTTTTTTTAGATGTGTCACCTTGCCTTAGCCTGGTGGTCAGTGGGGGCTCCCTGGATCCTGGTTGTGGGGGGGGGTCTGCCGTGGCCGCAGGTGCAGTGGCTCCCTCCCTGCGCCGCCTGTCTCTGCCACATGCACCCGGGCGGCTAGCCCACTGTCACGGAATGGCCCAGCACCCTCAGCCAGGGGCGGTGCAGTGACAGTGGTGGCTATGGACACTTAGGTGCGGTGGCACGCACCCAGTTTTGCAAGTACTTTTATTTAGATGTGATTATTGTGTGGTGTAATAAAGTGTCCCCGTTGGTTTATTGCGTAATGTATTTTCCCTTTGTCTGCCTTGCCCGCCAGAATTTTCCGATCACCTTGTGGCGCAGTTCAGAATCTTCGATTCGGAAAATGGCCGATTCGAACCATCCGGTTCGAATCGTAAAATGGCCGATTCGGACCATCCGGTCCGAATTGGCGACTCCCTGAATCGTAATGACCAATGGGTCCCGGGAGGGCGGGCAGGGATTCCCATTGTATTGTAATTTTGTGGAAAGTGATAAATGCTTGAACTGTAAATAATAAAGCCAGATTTAGCAGTGCATCCAGCCTCGACTGATGTGGTTATTTTCCCGCCGTACTTTTCGTTCTGAGAATCCTTCGAGGTCTCAGGGTGCGGTGTCCCAGATCCGAACCGAATCGAGCGCTCTGTGCCTGCATCGAGCATCAGGGCAGAGGCGCAGCGGAAGGTGATTCGGTTCCCAGATCGAGAGATCCGATCCGAAGGGCGCGGCCGTGTACCGCGCTTCGGTATTGCGAGGGATTGCGGTAAGATCCGAATCCCTCGCCGATCCCGCAAGATCCGAAGATTCATCTGTCCCCGATCCGAAAAGTCCTCCACCGGAGATCCGAAGATTCACCCGCACCTGGATTGGAAACGTTTCCCGCAAGAGAAGATCCGAAACGTTTCCCACATAAGATCCGAAGATTCCTCCGCGGCTGGCAGATCCGATTTCCACGAACGTCCCACACCCACAAGGTCAGTGAACCAGCTGCTCGGGACGCTGAGTGCCGTATGGCTCAGTGGTCGGGCTGGTTCTAGGCAGGGGTCCCCTCCACCGCCCGCTAACCTCTTCCCGGGGTCACGTCAGGCCGCACGAGACGCCGGGTGTGCGTCACTCGGTAGTCGGGCCAGCGGTAAGCGACGGGGTCACGCAGATTGAGCACACCCGCAGGCGGAACAACATCTCCATTCCGTCATACTGGTGGTAAGCGGTGGGATCGCTCTCTGCAACCCCCCCCAGTGAGGAGACCTATGCCATGGCGGGGTACGGCCATTACCACAGGGACACCCTACGTGGGATGCTGGAGAACCGGGGAGGAACGCCGGGTAAGAAGAACCGGAAGACCCTGATCAAGGAACTGACCAGGATGGATCAGGACAGGGTGGTGACGCCCGTCCCCAGCCCTGTCCACGCAGAGGTGGAGGAAGATGCTGGCCTCAGAGAGTTGCGGCGTCGGATTGCCCTGCTCGGAGATGCCTCATCGTCGGTGGACAGATATGAAGTAATTCGGGAGTTCTACCGGGAAGTTGAGCAGGAGAAGGAACGCCAGCACGAGCTGCGGTTGGCAGAGCTCCGTGGAGCAGAGCCTGAATATTTTAACCCCGAACCCTACCCCGTGGAACCCTGGGTCGAGGCTCACAGCTCGACTGGAGCTTCACCTTGGGAATCTGCAACCCCCAGTGATTGCCCTTGCTGGACTCTCAGCTCGCCTGGAGCCTGTACTGAGGACGTCACTCATCCCAGCGACCCTCGGATGGAGACTCACAGCTCGCCTGGAGCTGCATCTGAGGACGCCACATTCCCCGTCGAGGGGCGGTGCTCCTGTGCTGGCACCTTCGCTGACATGAAGGTCGTGTTGGCAAGAAGGCTGCAGGAGGGCCTGGAGCGGGACCAGAGGTCCACAGAGGAACTGTGGTACGAGGCCCTGGACCATGAGCGGGACTGCCATGGTGTGTACATTCCTTCCGACGCTGTCGTCCATCGGGTGCAGTACGATGTGCGAGCAGCGTTCCTGCAAGGTCGGGCCCCAGAGGAGTGGGAGGCCGAGCTCCGGAGTCTGGTGCAACAGGAGATCGCACTGGACGCCGCGTACCGCGCGCTCCGGTGGCTAACCGCCTCTCCGACAGTGCGCCCTATTGAAGGCAGTTCCACTGCAGGGCCTCGCTACGGAGGCACGGGGCTGCTCTACGAGGGCATGGCCGCCGACCCCGAGTTCGGAGCGGAGACAGAGGAGCGGATGGAAGAGATCCTGGAGGGACGGGAACTGGAGATCCCGTCAGACAGCAGGGACTCGGTGTTTGAGGAGCTGGAGTCCCTAGCCGAGCGAGAGTGGGAGCTCGAGGTGGCTTACCGAAAACTGTTGGACGGCGTTCCGCAGTCGAGCCTGAGCTCCCCGTGGTGGGACGGGTCGGCGGAGGAAGTCGACAGTCCCCAGGTTTGGGACCTATGGGAGGCCGAGGCGGACCCATGGGTGCCCGTGGGTTCCGGCAGAGGAAGTTACCCCCTTCACCCCGCAAGAGGACAGGGTGGCTGAGGCCACGGGTCCAGTGGGGGAGGAGACGGATGGTCTCCCCGGGATGGGTTGTGCGCAACCATTGTTTGCCCCGGGGGGTGAAGTGACCATCCTTCCCCAAGGAGATCTCCAACCAGCGGAAGCTGGCTACGGGGCAGAGTGTCGCTGGCCTCTGCCCACTGCTTACAGTCCGCCAGGAGAAGCAGACAGATGGTTCCCCCGGGATGGGTTGTGCGCAACCATTGTTTGCCCCGGGGGGTGAAGTGACCATCCTTCCCCAAGGAGATCTCCAACCAGCGGAAGAGCTGGCTACGGGGCAGAGTGCCGCTGGCCTCTGCCCACTACTCAAAATTTGCCAGGAGGAGCAGACAGATGGTTCCCCCGGGATGGGTTGTGCGCAACCATCGATTGCCCCGGGGGGGGGAAGAAACCATCCTCCCGCAAGGAGATCCTCACCCAGCTGAAGAGCTGGCCACGGGGCAGAGCGCCGCTGGCCTCTGCCCACTACTCAAAGTCTGCCAGGAGGAGCAGACAGATGGTTCCCCCGGGATGGGTTGTGCGCAACCATTGATTGCCCCGGGGGGGGAAGAAACCATCCTCCCGCAAGGAGATCCTCACCAGCTGAAGAGCTGGCCACGGGGCAGAGCGCCGCTGGCCTCTGCCCACTACTCAAAGTCTGCCAGGAGGAGCAGACAGATGGTTCCCCCGGGATGGGTTGCGCAACCATTGATTGCCCCGGGGGGGGAAGAAACCATCCTCCCGCAAGGAGATCCTCACCCAGCTGAAGAGCTGGCCACGGGGCAGAGCGCCGCTGGCCTCTGCCCACTACCCACAGTCTGCCAGGTGGAGCAGACGGATGGTCTCCCCGGGATGGGTTGCGTGCAACCATTGTTTGCCCCGGGGGGTGAAGTGACCAGCCCTCCCCAAGGAGATCCCCACCCAGCGGAAGAGCTGACACCAGGGCAGAGCGCCGCTGGCCTCTGCCCGTTTCTCCCAACTTGCCCCGAGGGGCAGAGCGAGGATGACCCCGTGCAACTGCTGTTGCATCCATTTGTCCCCTTCGTCGGCTACCAGGAAGAGCAGCCAGGTTTGGCTCTATTTGCTCCTTCGGTTGCCGTGTCCGTACCTGGCCATCCAGCGGAAGAGCTGGCAACGGGGCAGAGCGCCGCTGGCCTCTGCCCATTTTGGCAACCCTTGGGCTCGGGGGCCTCACGCAGCCACGGTTCTGTCCCACGGCTGACCTGGGCACCCGGGGCGTGTGCATTTAGCACCCGGGTTCCCCGGTGAGCGATAACCCTGGAGGGGACACAGGAGGTACTCCGGCCCAGACGTATGTCCTCTCGCCCAGCCGGGGTAACCCTAAGGACATGGGGTCCCGACCAAGCTGGCACGGCCGCAAGGCCAAATGGAGAGGCCTGGTGACCCGGCCTCCCCAGACTGACTATGGGCCTGGGAGCACCGACTTCCCCGGTATGACCCGGTGGGGTCAGACCAGGTGCGTCGAACTGGGGGAGGGGGAGGAGTGTCACGGAATGGCCCAGCACCCTCAGCCAGGGGCGGTGCAGTGACAGTGGTGGCTATGGACACTTAGGTGCGGTGGCACGCACCCAGTTTTGCAAGTACTTTTATTTAGATGTGATTATTGTGTGGTGTAATAAAGTGTCCCCGTTGGTTTATTGCGTAATGTATTTTCCCCTTTGTCTGCCTTGCCGCCGCCATTTTCCGATCACCTTGTGGCGCAGTTCAGAATCTTCGATTCGGAAAATGGCCGATTCGAACCATCCGGTTCGAATCGTAAAATGGCCGATTCGGACCATCCGGTCCGAATTGGCGACTCCCTGAATCGTAATGACCAATGGGTCCGGAGGGCGGGCAAGGATTCCCATTGTATTGTAATTTTGTGGAAAGTGATAAATGCTTGAACTGTAAATAATAAAGCCAGATTTAGCAGTGCATCCAGCCTCGACTGATGTGGTTATTTTCCCGCCGTACTTTTCGTTCTGAGAATCCTTCGAGGTCTCAGGGTGCGGTGTCCCAGATCCGAACCGAATCGAGCGCTCTGTGCCTGCATCGAGCATCAGGGCAGAGGCGCAGCGGAAGGTGATTCGGTTCCCAGATCGAGAGATCCGATCCGAAGGGCGCGGCCGTGTACCGCGCTTCGGTATTGCGAGGGATTGCGGTAAGATCCGAATCCCTCGCCGATCCCGCAAGATCCGAAGATTCATCTGTCCCCGATCCGAAAAGTCCTCCACCGGAGATCCGAAGATTCACCCGCACCTGGATCGGAAACGTTTCCCGCAAGAGAAGATCCGAAACGTTTCCCACATAAGATCCGAAGATTCCTCCGCGGCTGGCAGATCCGATTTCCACGAATGTCCCACACCCACAAGGTCAGTGAACCAGCTGCTCGGGACGCTGAGTGCCGTATGGCTCAGTGGTCGGGCTGGTTCTAGGCAGGGGTCCCCTCCACCGCCCGCTAACCTCTTCCCGGGGTCACGTCAGGCCGCACGAGACGCCGGGTGTGCGTCACTCGGTAGTCGGGCCAGCGGTAAGCGACGGGGTCACGCAGATTGAGCACACCCGCAGGCGGAACAACATCTCCATTCCGTCATACCCACACAGTCGCAGCTCTGTCATCCGGCGGCCGCATGCTCCTCAAGGGGATCCTTGGGAGGCCCCGGCAGGCTGCCCTCTACAGTGCCTGATTAGAGGGCCGTGTCTGCCTGATGTTTTAGTAAAAAGAATGTTTTATCCCATAGGCTTCAATGTTAAAAATATTCCCGTTTTAATTCAATATTATGACGGAATGGGATGTTGTCCGCCTGCGGGTGTGCTCTATCTGCGTGCCCCCGGCGCTTACCGCTGGCCCGACTACCGAGTGACGCGGCACTCGGCGTCTCGTGCGGCCTGGAGTGACCCTGGGGAAGGGTTAGCGGGCGGTGGAGGGGACCCCTGCGTAGAACCAGCCCGACCACTGAGCAACACGGTACTCAGCGTCTCGAGCAGCTGGTTCACTGACCTTGTGGGTGTGGGACGTCTGTGGAGCGGCCGGCCGAATACGGAGATCGGATCTGCCGGGGAGGAATATTCGGATCTTAAGTGGAGGAATATTCGGATCTTTAAACGGAGGAATATTCGGATCTTTAAACGGAGGAATATTCGTATCTTTAAACGGAGGACTTTTCGGATCTTACGGGCCGGGGGAATCTTCGGATCTGATCACCACTCACTTGGTATACCGAAGCGCGGTACGCGGTCCGCGCCTTCGGTTCGGATCTCACCTCGAACTGCTCGGAACGTAAGCTGGACACCGCACCCTGAGACCTCGTGGGGTGCTCAGACAGTATAATGCGGCGGAGAATAAAAGTCATCAGGCGAGGCTGGATGCACTGGTAAATCTGAGTTTATTATTCACATCACATACATTTATCAACTTTACACAATTATGAATACAATGGGAATCCCTGCCCGCCCACACAAGTCCCATTGGCCCTCGCTGGCAGGAGGCACCCGGGCCCCGATTCGTATTGGCCGTTACGAATCGGGGAGTTGCCGATTCGGCCATTTTACGATCCGAGTATTCTGATCAGAACCACGAGGCGATCAGAAAATGGCGGCGGGCGAGGCAGACAAAGGGAATTACATTTCACAATACCAACGGGGACACTTTATTACACCACACACAAATCCACATCTAAAATAAAAAGTACTTAAAACTCCGTGGGTCCCACAGCACCTAAGTGTCCATGGGTATGAGTGCCACTATGCACCGCCCCTGGCTGAGGGTGCTGGGCCATTCCGTGACAAATATCTAATAAACCGTTGCTTGTAATATTCTGAAGTGAAGAGTCTCTTTATTTCTAGATTTAAACATTTTTTATACTTTTCAAAAAATATTTTTTTTTTTTACTTTTGGCGAACGCCCCAAAAAGTTTGAAGTTCGCGAACTTTCGAACGACCAATGTTCGAATCGAACTCCGAACTGAACAGCTCATCCCTAGTGCCAACCAGTGTAGGACCTGGTAAAGGAAAGTCTCTTAAAAGGGGGCTTCCATCACAACCATCTTTCAGGAACAATACAGCAAAATGAATAGGGGTTTGTGGTCCCAGTAACTAACTCTAAAACAAGCAGTACTAGCATCCCAACCCTAAAAAAAGCAGTACTAGCACCCCAACCCTAAAACAAAGCAGAATACCCGAAAATTGAAACAAGCAGAACTAGCACCCGACCCTAAAACAAGCAGAATACCCCGACTCTAATACAAGCCAAACTACCACCCCAACAAAACAAGCAGAATACCCCAACCCTAAAACAAGCAGAATACCCAAACACTGAAACAAGCAGAACTAGCACCCCAACAAGCAGCTACCAACCCTAAAACAAACATAAGTAGCACACAAACCCTAAAACAAGCAGAATACCTAAAACAAGCATAACTAGCATCCAAACCTAAAACGAGCAGAACTAGCACCTCAACCCTAAATCAAGCAGAATATCCAAACTCCAAAACAAGTAGAACTAGTACGCCAACCTTAAAACAAGCAAAATACCCTAACCCTAAAACAAACAGAACAAGCACCCTAAAACAAGCAGAATACATCCCTAAAACAAGCAAAACTAGCACCCCAACCCTAAAACAAGCAGAACTAGCACCCCAACCCTAAAACCAGTAGAATACCAAAACCATAAAACAAGCACTCAACCCTAAAACAAGCAGAACCTCAGGCACCAGACTTGTTTGCCCTGTGGGACTCCCTGGGATTATCCCGTTGTCCCCGGGAATCCCCTTTTTGGAGTGACCCCAGTGTCTGGAGGCACAACTTTCTAAGCCAAACTTCTCCATTCCCAAGGACACTCTTTGGGGACAACCTAAGGAACACTATCAGCTATTACCAATTTGAAGCTTGAGGGGAAGCTCCCTGGGAACCCCGAGTTTGGGACCCAGGACTGGCACATGGTGGTGATCCGACCCCTTAGGTGCTATTAGGGTGCTTTTTGGACTACTTGAGCTTGAGACTCTGGGCTTCCCAGTAATACTTGAACCTTCTTGTTACGTCCCCAGGAAGCCCCTGTATTCCCCCTCATTTAATGTACTCCTTTGCTGTATATGTGAATACTGGGTTTTTCCCGGCGCTGGAATGTCTAACACTCTCTATTGTTCTTGTTAATCCCGTTATCTGAATGTTTATGTATAAAAGGAGCTGCAGCTCTACATCAAAATAGATTCTGTTTTTGATGATCTTGAAACCTGTGATGCCTGGTTCTTCGGAACAGCCGAGCTGTTAACATTATTTAATAGTACATATCTGGTGGCGCGATGGTAGTCGCTTTTGGGTAACTGGTGGTTCCCTTAGTTCATTTTGTCCATTGGATCACATGAAAGGAAGCAAACAGTATAATAGTGCAGACTGTTTATACACAATATATAGAAACTATTCAGTAATTGTCAGGCAGACACACGTACCCGAGGGTAGCTACGGTCAGCCCTATGAAGAAACAGGAGACTCAAAACTAATTGCGATACCAGTCCTTGATTTGGCTGGGTTACGCAGTAGCGAAAGATGAACCTATAAGGCAGGGATGTAGGCAAGGAGGACAGAAACCATTCCTTAGGGTGGCTGGTATGGAGACAGGAAAGTACGGAGTACCAGAGGGTTTAAACACAATCCTAGGTCAAAGGAATACGCGGTATACAAGGTCAAAATTACAAAAGCCGAGTCAAAGGGGTAGAGAGGTACACAGGTCGAAATCCAAACGCCAGGTCATACACAGAAAGTCAATCAAAGGTGAAAAGCAGCAAGATTATAGGTATAGACAAGCAGAACCATGAAAGGGCAATGTAAAAAGGCAAAAGCACTTTTAAATAAGGCGCCCTGCAGTCTGATTGGTTACCAGGGTCACATGATGCAGGAGAACCCACGTTGGAGGCGTGATGACGTCACGCGCGGCGCGCCGCCGACCATCTCCTAAAGCTGCTGGGGCCGGCGGGACGCGCGCACAGGACGGGAGGAGGAGCTGCGGGTAGGACGCAGGCCCCGGGACAGCCGGGAGGAACGCTGGAGGTGCGCCAGCCTCCGAGGGCTCACAGTAATAATTCCACTAACAGGTGTAGAGCCCGAACACTGGCTCTGAGTGGGTGGAGACATTCGGGTTCTTTGCTTCTCCACTTATAAGGTGACCCACACCTTATATAGAAGGGAATCTTTCCTTATGTGGAGTATACATGAAAATATATAGAAACAAGAAAACTTTCTTGTGCAGATCTGTGCAGACTCAATATCATATAATATAATATGAATTGCCAACTCACATTAGGTGGAGCTTATAACCAAGCTCTTGGTGTGCGCGCTTATGGACTTCTTAATAGGTTAAGTCCAAAAAACCTTCTCGAACGACAGGACGCTGGGGTTTTGAGCTCAATAAAACATTTTATTAAAACATAAAAACAAAAATTAACATCTTACTGGCTCAGCCAGATGACCAGGACGCGATTCGCCAAGTATATTGGCTTCCTCAGCTGGTTTACAGGCTGGTATACATAATGTGCTTATATAGTATCTTTAAATACACAAATTGTCCCCACATGTTCCCAATCCCGCAATCGGCGTGCGTTTCACGCCTCAAACTACCTAATGTTTGTCACGGTTCCCAGATCCCACCACGCAGTACTTAACACCCCACACTCCACAGAGCCCAGAAGCTACCAACAGAGTAGCCGGGAAAGATTTCTAACTGTCTGGTCCTTAAAATTGGCCAGGTAAACTAGCTAGACAGAAAGGGTTAACAACACGGAGAGTAGTCAGCCGAGCCAGAATCAGGAATACAGAGTTCAGAATGGTCAAATGGAATAGCCGGGTCGATATCAGAGCAGTGGCGTAGTACAAGAAAATGGTCTAGGGCAACAGAAGGCAGAATAGTCAGAAACAAGCAGAGGTCAATAACGGGTTAATTCAATATAGCAGTCAGGTACAAGGAGCTCAGGTATGGATAACCACGATCTGGCAACTGCTGAGAATACACTGAGGGTTTTTAAAGACCTTCACCAGGCCACGCCCCCCACTCAAGCCGCGCCTCATGCAACCACCTCCCTGCCGGTCTCCATTTAAACCGGGCATTGGTCAGCGAGCAGCATCAGACATGCTGCCCTCAAGCAAACAGGTAGGGCTGGAAGCTCCCAACGTTACAGTACCCCCTCTCTCCACGGGAGGCCACCGGACGACCAACAGGACGAGCGGCAGGACTACCACCAGGGCGATCGGGGTGTGAGGCATGGAACGCCCTGACCAACCTAGAGGCAGACATGTCAGAAGCTGGAATCCAGGACTGGTCTTCTGGACCATAACCCACCCAATCGACCAAGTACTGCAGAGCGCCCCTGCGCAGCCTAGAATCCAAAACCCTCCTAACCTCATAATCAGATTCACCATCAACCTGAATAGGTGGAGGAGGAGGAGGAACGACCCGCGTGTACCTGTTACACAACAATGGCTTCAGTGGGGAGGTGTGGAAGACGTTGTGCATGCGAAGATGTTTAGGAAGGGCAAGAGCATAAACCACAGGATTAACGCGGCGAATGATCCTATATGGACCTATAAACCGAGGTGCCATTTTCATAGAAGGCACCCACAACTTCACGTTCCTAGTGGACAACCAAACTCTATCCCCCACGTTATAGGAGGGAGCTTGTAACCTATGCCTGTCAGCCTTGCATTTCTGGACAGCAACATTGCGCTCCATATTTTCTCGAATCTGTCTCCAAATCTCTTGCAGTTGAGTGAGATGGTCATCGAGAGCCGGGATGACCTGTTCAGTAAACTGAAGCGGTAGAGCCGGAGGGAAAAAACCATAGATGGCAGAAAAAGGAGAGTGGCCAGTGGTCTCGTTAACGGCGTTATTACGTGCATACTCAGCCCAGGGCAACAACTCCGACCAATTGTCTTGTTGTTGTGTGGTAAAGCAACGTATGTACTGCTCGAGACCCTGACTTGCCCTCTCTGCTGCCCCATTGGTTTGTGGATGATATGCTGAAGAGAAGGCCAATCGCACCCCCATCTCTGCACAGAAAACCCTCCAGAAACGAGAGACGAACTGGGCTCCTCTGTCAGAGACTATTTCAGACGGAACCCCATGTATTCGTACAATCTCTCTAGCAAATACAACCGCCAGTTCTTTGGCTGTAGGAAGCTTAGGTAAAGGGACAAAATGAGCCATTTTGGAGAAGCGGTCTACAACTGTCAGAACCACAGTATGACCCTTGGACTTCGGCAAGTCCACAATAAAATCCATAGATAGATGAGACCAAGGCCTCTTAGGCATGGGTAAAGGCTGCAATAGACCGACAGGCAAGGATTTACTGGTTTTGCTTCTGGCACAGACTTGACAAGCCAAAACAAACAGACGTACGTCCTGTCGCATGGTGGGCCACCAGAACTGTCTGGAGATACTGGTAAGAGTCTTAGTAATACCAGGATGACCTGCTGGTTTAGAATCATGAAACATTATGAGTAATTCTTGTCTTTCCTTTTCAGGTACAAACAACATATCTGGAGGCTTGTCAGGTGGAGCCCCTACTTGAACTGCCTGGAGGCGTTCCAGGAAAGGCGAGGAGACAGACAAGACTGTGGAAGCCACAATACGTTCAGGAGGAACTATAGGATTGTGATCTTGTGTATTAGACTCATACGGGTCATATTGACGAGATAAGGCATCAGCCTTTACATTGCGGTCACCTGGTCTGTAAGTCAATACAAAATTAAACCGAGACAGTAGCAATGACCACCTGGCCTGTCTCGCGTTCAAACGTTTAGCATCCCCGATGTACGTAAGGTTCTTATGATCAGTAAGTATTATGACGGAATGGAGATGTTGTTCCGCCTGCGGGTGTGCTCTATCTGCGTGACCCCCGTCGCTTACCGCTGGCCCGACTACCGAGTGACGCGCACTCGGCGTCTCGTGCGGCCTGGCGTGACCCTGGGGAAGGGTTAGCGGGCGGTGGAGGGGACCCCTGCCTAGAACCAGCCCGACCACTGAGCCATACGGCACTCAGCGTCCTGAGCAGCTGGTTCACTGACCTTGTGGGTGTGGAGTGCGTCTGCGGGCGGCCGTGCGAATCTGGGGATCGGATCTGCCGTGGAGGAATATTCGGATCTGATTGCGGAGGAATATTCGGATCTTATGTGGAGGAATATTCGGATCTTTAAACGGATGAATCTTCGGATCTTACGGGAGCGGCTGAATCTTCGATCTGATCACCGCTCACTTGGTATATACCGAAGCGCGGTACGCGACCGCGCCTTCGGTTCGGATCTTAAGTCCGTTCTGATCTTAAGTCCGTTCTGATCTTAAGTCCGTTCTGATCTTAAGTCTGGACACCGCACCCTGAGACCGCGCGGGATGCTCAGACAGTATATGCGGCGGAGAGTAAAGGACATCAGTCAAAGCTGGATGCACTGCAAAATCTGCCTTTATTTTCCACAACACACGCATTTATCACTTTACACACTTATGAATACAATGGGGGATCCCTGCCCGCCCACACAAGTCCCATTGGCCCTCGCTGGCAGGAGGCACCCTGGCCCCGATTCGTATTGGCCGTTACGAATCGAGGAGTTGCCGATTCGGCCATTTTACGATCCGAGTATTCTGATCTGGACCACGAGGTGATCAGAAAATGGCGGCGGGCGTGGCAGGCAAAGGGAAAATACATTACGCAATAAACCAACGGGGAACACCTTATTACACCACACAATAATCACATCTAAATAAAAGTACTTGTAAAACTAGGTGCGTGCCACCACACCCAAGTGTCCATAGCCACCACTGTCACTGTGCACCGCCCCTGGCTGAGGGTGCTGGGCCATCCCGTGACAAGTATCAATAAAGGGTCAAGAGTACCTTCCAACAAATGTCTCCACTCTGATAGGGCAGACACAATAGCAAGCAATTCTCTGTTACCGATATCATAATTGCATTCTGCTGGTGATAATTTTCTTGAAAAGAATCCACAAGGATGTAGAGGTTTTCCTGGAGACTCTCTTTGAGACAGGACAGCCCAAATGCCTATCTCGGAAGCATCAACCTCAAGAACAAATGGAATCCTGGGATCAGGATGCCATAACACGGGAGCGGAAGTGAAAGCTTGTTTGAGGGCTTCGAATGCTTGTTTGGATTGAGAAGACCAGATCTGGTTCTTCAGACCTTTACGTGTCATATTAATGATAGGAGAGGCTACAGCGGAATAATTCTTGAGAAATCTCCTATAATAGTTGGAAAACCCCAGAAACCTCTGTATGGCCTTGAGACCTTGAGGGAAAGGCCATTCTGAGATGGCCGTGAGTTTAGAAGGATCCATTTCAAAACCTTCTGGAGTGATAATATACCCAAGGAATTTCACAGTAGTAATGTCGAATAAACACTTCTCTAGTTTGCAATAAAGACCATTGTCCAGTAATTTAGCTAATACCTGTCTGACATGTGCATGGTGGGTTTTCAGATCGGGAGAGTAAATCAATATATCGTCTAGGTATACTATAACAAAGGTTTGTAAGAAATCTCTGAGCACATCATTAATAAAATCCTGGAATACCGCTGGAGCATTACAAAGACCGAAAGGCATGACCAAGTATTCATAATGCCCACTCCTGGTGTTAAATGCTGTTCTCCACTCATGCCCCTCTTTTATACGTATCAAGTTGTAAGCTCCTCTTAAATCAAGTTTTGTGTATACTGCTGAACCCCTTAACCTGTCGAACAGTTCTGATATGAGAGGGATAGGGTACACGTTCTTAATGGTGATCTTGTTAAGCCCCCTATAATCGATACAAGGGCGTAAATCTCCCTCTTTTTTAGACACAGAAAAGAACCCAGCCCCTGCTGGAGAAGAGGAACGTCGGATAAAACCTCTCTCCAAATTCTCCTTTATGTACTCTTCCATAATTTGGTTCTCCTTTATGGAAAGAGGATATACTTTGCCTCGAGAAGGCATGGTACCAGGATGAATATCTATGGCACAATCATATGGTCTATGTGGAGGCAGTTTCTCTGCCTCTCTTTTATCAAATACAGCCCTGAGGTCGGCATATTGGTCAGGAACCTCTGTAGACAATGGAGGAGCTGTGGGTGTGTTCAGGGCACCGACATGCTGAATGGGTATTAAACAAGTCCCAAAACAAGCAGGACTCCAAGACAGTATCTCTCCCTTAGCCCAATCAATAACAGGATTATGTTCCACCAACCAAGGGAAACCAAGTACAACAGGATTGGAAGGTGAATGGATAACTTGAAATATGATTTCTTCTTTATGCAAGAGACCAGTGGTAAGAACCACTGTAACCGTATCGTGAGTAATCCTAGGGCAGGATAACGGTCTGCTGTCTATGGCTTCGACGGCTAAGGGTGTCTCTCTTACAACCAGAGGTACAGAAATGGAAGAAGCGTAGTTAACATCGATAAAGTTGCCAGCAGCCCCAGAATCCAAAAAAGCGGTAGTATGTGTGGTCTTGGTCTCCCAAGCCAAGGATACTGGTAACATAAGTTTAGTGTCTTTGACAGGAGACATGCACGTCACACCCAAGGCCTGTCTCCTCAGCTGCCTTAGGTGCGGTAGTTTTTCCAGCTTATCATGCATTTTAGGACGAGTAGGACATTGAAATGTACATGACCCCCCAAACCACAATACAGGCACAATCCCTCACGAAAACGCCTTGTTCTCTCTTCCTCTGTAAGCCTAGTACGGCCTAGTTGCATAGGCTCAGAGGAAGGAGATAACTCTCTTGGTGGTGCCTGAAAGACAGGGGCCAACCTAGGTAACGGTCTCTTGGGCTTCTCTCTTGGAGTCCTTCTGTCCCTTATCTGATTATCCAGATCTATACAATAATCAATGAGTTCACACAATACCTCAGGTAGTTTACGTGGAGCCAATTCATGCATCAATGACTCTGATAACCCCTCCATAAAAGCCACAACCAGTGTCTCATTTGTCCAGTTCACATCAGAGATCAAGGTTTTAAATTCTATGGCATAATCAGAAACAGTCCTGTTCCCTTGACGTATGCGGAACAAGGATTTGCCAGCTACCGTGGCCTTTCTGGTAGGATTAAATGTACGTTGTAACTCGGCTATGAATTCTTTATAATCCCGTATGATAGGCTTCTCTGCCTCCCATAACGGAGTCGCCCATGTCAATGCTCTGCCAGACAGATGATTAATAATGAACCCCACTTTGGCAATGTCAGAGAAAAACATCTGTGGAATTAATTTAAAATGAATATCCACATGGACCAAAAATCCCCGGCACTCTGAGGGAGTACCGTCAAACCTCATAGGAGCGGTCATGTGTACCTGGGATGTCTGAATGACAGGGGACACAGGTATATCAAGTGGGGGTGCAACCCCAGCTGGTTCCAGGTAAGCCGTACGAGTCAGGATAGTTTGTAAGGCAATATCAAACTGATCCATCCTATGATCCTGCTCATCCTGTCTGAATACAAAGTTAGCCAAGTGCTGTGTTAAGTCTGCGGGATCCATAGTGGCCAGATCGTAATGTCACGGTTCCCAGATCCCACCACGCAGTACTTAACACCCCACACTCCACAGAGCCCAGAAGCTACCAACAGAGTAGCCGTGAAAGATCTCTAACTGTCTGGTCCTTAGAATTGGCCAGGTAAACTAGCTAGACAGAAAGGGTTAACAACACGGAGAGTAGTCAGCCGAGCCAGAATCAGGAATACAGAGTTCAGAATGGTCAAATGGAATAGCCGGGTCGATATCAGAGCAGTGGCGTAGTACAAGAAAATGGTCTAGGGCAACAGAAGGCAGAATAGTCAGAAACAAGGAGAGGTCAATAACGGGTTAATTCAATATAGCAGTCAGATACAAGGAGCTCAGGTATGGATAACCACGATCTGGCAACTGCTGAGAATACACTGAGGGTTTTTAAAGACCTTCACCAGGCCACGCCCCCCACTCAAGCCGTGCCTCATGCAACCACCTCCCTGCCTGTCTCCATTTAAACCGGGCATTGGTCAGCGAGCAGCATCAGACATGCTGCCCTCAAGCACACAGGTAGGGCTGGAAGCTCCCAACGTTACAATGTTCAATGTGAATCTTGTGCCGCCATCTTGCGCATGTGCCTTGTTGTCCTGTGCGTTCCAGTTGCGTGCCACGCCATTTTATGAGGTAGAGTTGGGGTTGATAATAAGATCGCTTAGTTAATTTATGTTTTTATAGTTCAGATTTATGAATGTCCTTTCCGTTGTTGAGGGTGCCAATTCGCCCAGGATACACTAAGGGTGAATTCGTGAAAGCTCCTATTAAGAGAAAGAAGTTGAACAACCAGCGCGATCAGAGACTTAGAGCAATACGTGCAGTGGAGCGCATGTAACAACCGGGAGAATGGCGTGGCACGCAAATGGAACGCATAAAATGGCGTGGCACGCAAATGGAACGCACAGGACAACAAGGCACATGCGCAAGATGGCGGCACCCGATTCACATCGAACATGAGGTAGTTCGAGGCGTGAAACGCACGCCGATTGCGGGATTGAGAACATGTGGGGACAATTTGTGTATTTAAAGATACTATATAAGCACATTATGTATACCAACCTGTAAACCAGCTGAGGAAGCCAATATACTTGGCGAAACGCATCCTGGTCATCTGGCTGAGCCAGTAAGATGTTAATTTTTGTTTTTATGTTTTAATAAAATGTTTTATTGAGCTCAAATCCCAGCGTCCCGTCGTTCGAGAAGGTTTTTTGGACTTAACCTATTATGAAGTCCATAAGCGCGCACACCAAGAGCTTGGTTACAAGCTCCACCTAATGTGAGTTGGCAATTCATATTATATTATATGATATTGAGTCTGCACAGATCTGCACTAGGGATGAGCCGAACACTCCCCGAGTTCGGTTCGAGACCGAACCCAAACTTCCCATTTGTTCGGGACCGAACCTGAACCCGAACCCCCATGCAAGTCAATGGGGCTGAAAATTAGTTTTTTTTAGAGTGCCCTCCAAGAGGGCATATATGCTACATATTTGCCATAAAAGATGTATGGGGGTCTGGGTAGTGCCCTGGGGGACAGGAAACAAGGACAAAAAGTTTTAAAAAAAACGTTTTTAAAGGGACAGTGAGTTTTCCATGAAAAAAGGGTTACAAATAAAAACCAAAAATTCCTTCAAATATCGTGCCTAGGAGGTCCCCATAACCTGCCCGTGAAGTGGCGGATTTCTAGGTTGTATAGAAAGACTTAAAAACAAAAAAAATGACGTTTCATATGACGGTAAATGCTTTTCCTTTAATCTATCCATAAACAACTGCTTGGGGCGGCAGCCAGTATGAAAAGACATTTTAGGAAGCGCAGAGAAAGTTTAGTGATTTTTTTGGCTAAATTATTGTGAAACTTATGCAGGCTTTGGATGAAAGTAACAATAGGTGCTTTAAAATTGGGCTTTTAGCGTCGGCAACAGTGCCGTCACACCGTAACCCCTCTGAGGATATGAATCTGATACAGGCGTCAGTGGCAGTGCACCCAAATATTGTGCTTTTGGTGCCAGGCCTGCAAGTACTATCATACAGTAACCCCTCTGTGGTATTGTGGAAGAGTGCAGGGGTGGACCATGCGGTCCTATATTGAAAAGATATGCATCTGGTTAAGGTGTCAGTGCACACAGATATTGTGCCTTTAGTGCCAGGCCTGCAAGTACTATCATACAGTAACCCCTCTCTGGTATTGTGGAAGAGTGCAGGGGTGGACCATGTGGTCCTATATTGAAAAGTTTTTTGTTTTTTTTAATGGGCGTCAGTGCAGCCAGATATTGTGCCTTTCATGGCAGCAAGTGCCTTCACACCGTACCCTTTTTGTGGTATTTTGGAAAAGGTCAGTGCTGGAGGTTTTGTGAATGCAGAAGAGGACATCCCCTATCTATTCCATTGCTTCAGCATCAGGGGATTGATAGCTGCTGATCCAGGACTGATTCATTTTTATAAATTTCAGCCGGTCTACAGAGTCAGTGGACAGACGCACTCTTTTGTCTGTGACAAAACCTCCAGCTGCACTAAATGTACTTTCGGAAAGCACGCTAGATGAAGGGCAACCTAGTAGCTGCATAGCATATTGGCTAAATTCTGGCAAGTGATCCAATCTCAACAGCTAGTAAGCCAGTGGATCATCTGCTGGAAAGGTATCCAGGTCTGCCCTTGCCCCTAGGTGGTCCTGCACCATATGGTGAAGACACTGGCAATGGGTGCCTACATTTGACGTCCCTGGGCGTCGAGGACTAAAAAAATTAAAAAATGCATCAGTCAAGCGGCCCTGGCCTTCACTACTATCCCTCTGATCATCCGCAGCCTCAGAAGCACGTGTGTCAGCACTTGGTAATCTACCAGTGCCTGGAAAGGTGTTACACAAGTGTCGCTTTAGAGTGTCCTCAAGTTTTTTCATCCTGTGCTCCCTCTGTGCGGGCAGAATGAGCTCTGCAACTTTCCCCTTGTATTGTGGATCAAGAAGGGTTGCCAACCAGTAATGATCCCTCTCCTTGATAGCACGAATCCTGGGGTCCTTTAGCAGGCTTTGCATCATTAGGGAGCCCATGCAGCGTAGGTTGGAGGTGACATTAGCTGCCGAGTCTTCCTGGTCAATGAGGATGACTGTATCGTGCACTTCCTCCTCCCAGCCACGCACAAGCCCTTCTGTTTCTGGGCACACAAAACCCTGCCTTGAGGAATCCCCACCTTCAATGCCCCCACTACTTAAATAGTCCTCCTCCTCCTCATCCTCCTCCTGTCTGATCTGAGTAGGACCCGCTGGAATGCTGTCTGCGGAAAGACTGGGGCCTTGAGAGCTAGGGAAGGCCTCCTCTTCCTCCCGCTGCTCTGCCTCTAGAGCCACATCTATAATTCCCCGCAGAGTGTGCTCCAGCAGGAACACTAAAGGAATTGTGTCACTGATGCATGCACTGTCCCTGCTCACCATCCTCGTTGCCTCCTCAAATGGTGACAGTACAGTGCATGCATCCTTGATCATCAGCCACTGCAGGGGAAAAAAAAAAAAACAAGTTGACCTGAACCTGTCCTTGTGCCATACTCACACAGGTACTCGTTGATGGCCCTCTGCTGCTTGTGCAGACGCTGCAGCATTGCTAATGTTGAATTCCACCTGGTGGGCATGTCACAGATCAGACGGTTTGTGGGAAGGTGGAATTCTCTTTGAATTTCTGCCAGGCGAACGCTTGCTGGGAATGACCGTCTGAAGTGGCTGCAGACTTTTCTGGCCTGGCTGAGAAGCTCTGGCAGCCCTGGGTACTTGGTTAGGAAACGCTGCACCACCAGATTTAGGACGTGTGCTAGGCATGGTACATGCGTCAATTTACCCTTGCGTATGGCGGAGAGAAGGTTGCTGGCGTGGTGTTAACCATCTCTGCACCTGCCCCTGCAGAGCTGACAAAATTTCTGACCCGGTGTGACTCCTGTCCCCTAAACAAACCAGCTCAAGCACAGTATGGCATCTTTTTGCTTGAGCCATTGCTTAGACCCTGTCAGGCGTCGGCTTAACTGCCACTTCGCCAGAGACAGAGGAGGAGGAGGAGGAGGAAAAGATGGTGGTGGTGGAGCAGACATACCTCATACAAGCAGCTTTCTGGAGGCGTGGTGGATGAACAAGCTCCAGCACAGAGCCCCGTCTTGGATCCCTCCCAGCTGCAATCAAAGTTACCCAGTGTGCCGTGAAGGAAATGTAACGACCCTGTCAATGTTTGCTGGTCCACGTGTCTAAAGTGACATGCACCTTGCTGCTGACTGCCTTTCCCAATGACTGGATAACATTGTCTTCCATGTGCTGGTATAGTGCTGGAATGGCCTTGCGTGAAAAGTAATGGTGTTTTGGAACCTGCCACTGTGGTACAGCGCATTCAGCAAATTCACGGAAGGGAGCAGAGTCCACCAGCTGGAAAGGCAGCAGCAGCTGCATTGTGAGTAATTTTGCTAAGCTGGCATTTAGACGCTGTGCTTGGGGATGGTTGGGACTATATTTTTTCTTTCACTGCAGCAGCTGCGGCAACGTAACCTGACTGCGTAAATCTTCAGCTACTGGGATGATGTCACATTGTGAGGAAGGACCTGCTGGTACATCCATTACTGTAGCATCATCCCTGTCAGCAGAGGTTGTAGGCAATTGCATGGCAGGACATACAGTGTGGGTAGAGACAGATGACGAGGAGGAGGACCTACGCAAAGGTTTGCCCCAACGGGATGTGTGGCATTTGTTCATATGTCGCATCAAGCATGTGGTACCCAAGTGTCCGGTGTTTATCCCACGCTTCAGCCTCCTATGATATAGATTACAAATAGCAATGGTGGGGTCTGCTGCACAGATCTTAAAAGAACTCCCAGACAGCAGATTTCCTGCATGTGTTCTTTGAGACAACAGCGCTCTGCACCAGAGCAGCTCTGACATGTGATGCCTTGGACTGGCTAGTGCTACGGTTGGTCACAGAGGATGTTGTGCCTCGTGTTTCTTGTGCCTCCTCCTCCTCACTTGATTCCTCAGTTCGATCTGGCACCCAGGTGGAGTCAGTGACCTCATCATCAATGTCATCTTCACCCCCTATCTCCTCGTCACTGGAGCCAACTTGGCAGTATGCTGAAGCTGCTGGGGCAACATGAGTGCCAGATATTTGTGTGTCATCACTGGCACCCCCTTCCTCTAGGTTGATTATACTCCCTTCTTCAACCTCAGAGATTGAATCAGAGCACTGTACTTGCTGCGCATCCTCAAGCAGCATGTCACTCTCATTGTAGTCAAACAATTCAGCTGACGCCTCCGTGTGTGATAGCGAGGCTATGGCAGGAGTAGCTGTGGATATGGAGGCTGCATTAGATGCTTTGGCAGCTGAGGTGGACTGTAAAGCACTAGAAGCCTGGCTGGCAGAGGACTCGAAGGATGAAGATGGCCTGGTTAGCCAATCCACCAAGTCCTCTGTATGTTGCTGCTGCTTAAGACGGCCAGCACCAGTTAGAAAGGACAAGCGTGCCCCTGCAGAGGATGCACCACGTCCACCACGACCAGAGACACAGCCTCCCGACACAGGTGCTGCTTGCCCTCTTATCTGTGGCTGGGAGCGTCTGCCTGTCCTTTTTGTTCTTCCAGACATGGTGAGTGATATATAGATTAATATATACAGAACTCTGATTCAACTCTGGTATAAAGATTTAAATAACTCTGGTATAACTCAGTGAGACACACTGATAGCTGGCAGCCAGTGACAAGAGACAGATCACCTTAATTCACAAATGTTTTAAATAAATTAGTGAGCCCCAAAATACTGCGTGGTACTGTATGTATGACGAGACACAGATCACCTTAATTCACAAATGTTTTAAAGAAATTAGTGAGCCCCAAAAAGATTTGCTGGCACAGTGACAAGACACACATAACCTAAATTCAATGATATTTGGTATAAATGAGACCCAAAAAGACTTGCTGGCACATTGACAAGACCCAGAAAATCACCTCAATTCACAAATGTTTGAAATAAAGTTGTAAATTCCAAAAAAAATTGCTGGCACAGTGACAAGACACACATCACCTAAATTCCCTGATATTTGGTAAAAATGACACCCAAAAAGACTTGCTGGCACAGTGGTGACAAGACCCAGAAGATCACCTCAATTCACAAATGTTTTAAATAAAGTTGTAAACCCCAATAAAACTTGCTGGCACAGTGACAAGACACACTTCACCTAAATTCCCTGATATTTGGTATAAATGAGACCCAAAAAGAATTGCTGGCACAGTGACAAGACCCAGAAGATCACCTCAATATACGCATGTTTTAATTAAAGTTGTAAACCCCAAAAAAACTTGCTGGCACAGTGACAAGACACACATCACCTAAATTCCCTGACATTTGGTCGAAATGAGACCCCCCAGACCCCCCCAGTAGCGTGGCAGACCGGCAGTAACAACACACACAACTATCTTCTTTGAAATCTCCTCTGAAATGCGTGCAGAAAGCGCTGCGTTGAAACCTTATATTGTGTGCTGCGCGACTTAGCTCTGTGAGCCCATGATTGGGCAAAATTTGCCCAATCAGGACTCTGAGTGGTGATTGGCATAGTGTTCAACCAGTCTTGCACCAGACCTGTGGTCAGGTGCAAGGCTGTAGCCAATTACGAGCTTCAGGCAGTGGCAAAATGCATTGTGGTCCATTGTGGTCGAACATGCGGCGAACACCCGGAAATGTTCGTGGTTCGCGATCCGCCCGAACAGGCTAAGTTCGGGTCGAACCCCGAACCGTTCGAACCTGAACAGCTCATCCCTAATCTGCACAAGAAAGTTTTCTTGTTTCTATATATTTTCATGTATACTCCACATAAGAAAAGATTCCCTTCTTTATAAGGTGTGGGTCGCCTTATAAGTGGAGAAGCAAAGTACTCAAAAGTCTCTACCCACTCAGAGTCAGTGTTCGGGCTCTACACCTGTTAATGAAATTATTACAGAATAGTTTCTATATACTGTGTATAAACAGTCTGCACTATTATACTGTTTGCTTCCTTTCATGTGATCCATATGGATAAAATAAACTAAGGGAACCACCAGTTACCCAAAAGCGACTACCATCGCGCCACCAGATTCGTACTATTATATTGTTGTGCACACTGGTTTGGGGGAGACCACTAATTTCTGGTTTGGCATTGGTTAAGTGGTGGCGGTGCAAGTTTGGACGCCTATCCATTCTTTTTATTTGTGTAATTGTTGGGATAGTAAATTCCCCCACTGGTATTTGGCTGCCCAAGCATGTCTCTCTTAGCTTTTAGTAGCCGAATTGGCAACAATGTAGAATCTATAGGAAGGGTATAGGTATATCCGTGTTGGGCCCTGCCTACATATAGGTATATCACGCTGTTTGAAGTGTGATGAGTGTTAGATTGATTCCTTGCAGTAGTATATTTGAACAGAAAAAGAATATCAACATTTGCGGTGGTCAAAAGAAGAATTATTTCTTATGCCCAGTATTAATAATACTGACAAAATACAATCATAAATGTGTATGTTCAGAAAGGATACATTACAAGTGGGATGTATCGTGCAAAAATCAGTTTTCAAGTCTGGTAAAAGATTTCTCAATGTTCTACTGCCATCTAGTGGCTCAACTCTGTATTAGATCGCTGGTCCCTTCTCTTCTTTCGTTGCGCAGGTCTTGTCCTCATAGGGGTAAACACAGAGAGAGGGCATACATAGCGCAACACTGTATCAAAGGTTGGTAGAGGTAATACGAAAGGGAAGGTTGATAAACTCACGTGGTCCAGAGCCTAGTTGGGGTGTCAGGCTCAGACTTATTCGCTGTTCCAGTCCATCAAGGTGACTGGATCCCTTCTTTTTTGGTTCCTCCTGTACTGCTGGGAAGCTTTCTGTGGTCTCCGGGTCCTCTGGGCTGGTGGTCCGAGGGTAGATGTAGGGCTACCTCCCTGTTCTCCGGAGTAATCACAGGATGCAAGTATAGGGGTAAAAAGGGATTTATTCGTAAAATTAACAATACAGTATATAAAATATAAATAGGTGGTGGGGTAATCCAGGACGCGTTTCGCCTTCTGGCCTCTTCTGCAGGATGGTTTCCCAATCTCTGCGGTCCTTCTTTTATATTAAAAACTTTCGTTTTTTATTTTGCGTACCGATTTGCGCGCATGCGCCCGGGCCTCCATCGGATTGGGCCGGTCACGTGGAGGTATTAGCCAATCATAGTGAGTCTCTTTTCTGAATCACTAGAGAGTTGTCCGTACATTCTCCGCTTTCAAAAGGTGGCTAAGTTGTTCCATAGAAAGAGAGTATGGCACCATAACTTGTCATGCAGCTGGTTCACATCAGTTTTACTTAATATGGAATATATTTGCAGACAGAATCCGGTCAGAAACAGATTTGTGCTAAAAATTCGCAAAGGGTTTCTCGCCTCCACATATAGTATGTGTAGAATATATGTAGAATCTATGTTGGGGGGCACATTTGTGTCTTCACAATTAAAAGAATCAATAGGTGATGATAATAAGAGACCTTTGATGGATTTTGAAAAAAAAATTCATTAAAGAAACAAAGATAAAATTAGAGATAGCCACCCTAGAAAAGTATAAAAAGGATAAGATCACACCAAGAGGTTTAAGGTTTCACAAAACACCTTCATCAGAGAAGGATGATCCCGAATTTAATTCAGGGTGAAATATATTATTGGAGGGGTTCACGGTTACAATGATGGAATATGTAATCCAGAAGAAGAAAGAGAAGCTCCCCAAAATTAATAGCTTGGTTGATCTATTGTCCAAACAGGTTGACCAAGAGTACTCAAGAGAAGAACTAGTCGACATCCATAAAACATTGGGAGAGAAATTATAAAAAATAGAAAAAGAAGTTCTGGTAATAAAAAAACGTAAATATGAACGGGATGTGGAAGACTACAGGAGAGGGAATGTTCATAAAATATATGAGGAGAAAAGAGTAGAATCTCAACAAACTAATATTAGAGTAGAAACATCTAATACGGTTAGATGGCCAGAAAGAAATCAGAGATGGGAGAATAGAGGCAACAATAGGAATTACCAGCAAGACAACTGGAGAAGTAATGATAGCCATCGATACGGGAATTCCAAATCAGGGAATGGTGGTTCATATAGAACTCCACACCAGAGAGTTTATCACAATCACTACCCAGAGAGACAATCCTATAATAGCTATGGAGAAGATATAAGAGAACAATGGAGTAGACCATAGAGACATAATCAAGACATAAATAGACAAGCCTATTAGCATCACAGTCAGTCGAACAAATGGCCACAGAACCCCACCCCCATGGCACCCGTAAGAAGGGGAAGAGCGGGGCAACAACATCCCACTGTTCAATAGATTTGCAGTGTTGGGTGATAAACAAGAGGAGGAGGTTTTTTGGGAGCACCCCTGAACAAAACCAACAGGCAAGGGGAACACAGGGACCTAGATATAAGACTGGAAAGGGGAGGAGGTCAAAAAAGACCATGGGAAAAACCAGAAGAGGGAAGAGAGCTGGAAAACAGCTATGGAAGAGAAGAGAGAGAGGAGGTAATTCCCTCGAAAGGGATATTTAATCTGAGTGATAAAGTACTCACAAAAACAGAGATTAGCGTTTTGAACAAAGGTCTGAAATTTGCCCCCACCAACCATATAGACAAGTTTGGGGTATACATAGATTTACAAAGGTTTAAGCGCAAACTGAGTTTGAAAAAATACTTTTTAAAACAACCGGTAGAAAGAGACATTCTACAAGATTCCACCCTCAATACACATACTAATTTGCGAAACAAGTCAAAAAAAATTCCACGCCATATGATTTATGATGAGATAAAGGTATTCGAAAATTTGGTTATGAGGGATATAGAGAAGATGTCCACTAAAATAGATAAATATAATCTTACCAAGGAAGAAAACATAGCGCTTAAAAATCTACAGAAGGACCCCAATATAGTCATAAAACCCACCGATAAAGGCGGCGGGACTGTCATCTTGTCTAAAGAATTGTATCAAGGGGAGGTCTTACGTATTTTAAATGATAGTTTAACCTATAGCAAATTAAGAGCCGATCCGGTTAAGGAGATAAGACAAAAATTGGAACTCCTTCTCCAAGAGGGTTGAGATAAGGGCATTCTTGACAGATCGGAATTTGAATATTTGTCTATGAAGTTTACAAAAACACCACACTTCTATATCCTCCCAAAAATACATAAAAACCCAGTTAAACCCCCAGGTAGACCCATAGTGGCGGGTATAGAATCAATAACTAGTCATTTGTCAGAATATGTAGATATCATCCTTCAACCCATTGTGCGCACTATCCCATCCTATTTGAAAGACACTCTGAATATGCTACAGATATTAAAAAATAGTAATTGGCAGGAAAGGATATTATGGTAACGTGCAATGTCAACGCGCTTTATAGAAATATACCCCATGAGCTAGGCCTAGTGAAATTGGATGAGGAGATGTCGAAATCAAATTTAATAAGTGGTGAGCAGAAGGCTTTCATTTTAGGGAGTGTTAAGTTCATATTAAATAACAATTATTTTAAGTTTGCAGAAGATTTCTACATCCAACAGAGGGGAAATGCGATGGGTATGAAGTTTGCGCCAACCTACGCCAACCTATATATGGCAGCCTGGGAAACCAGGTTTGTCTATGGTTTGCGTAGCTGGGCGCAAGGTAACATCCAGTCGTACAAACTATTTATCGACAATATTTTTTTCATCTGGAGAGGGAAGGAGGAGGATTTAATTATGTTTTTGGAAAGTCTTGACAATAAAGAGTGAGGTATTAAACTGGAGAATAATTGGAGCACACAAAAAACCAACTTCCTTGATTTGGAAATCTATATAGAGGGAGATTGCATTAAATCAAAAACTTTATTAAAACTGTAGAAACGAATACTTATATCGACTATACTAGTTGCCCCCACTCTACATGGCTCAAGGGTGTCCCTAAAGGACAATTTATTCGCTTAAGACGTAACTGCACGGACACAGAAATCTTTAAGAAACAGGCTGACACTCTCAAATTTTTTTTTAGAAAAGGGCTATAAAGAAATAGACTTGGATAACACCATCTCCAACACGATGCAAAGAGAATGCGATGATCTGTTGAAATATAAACCTAAAACCAAAGAGGAAGTGGAGGAGGTCCAGTTTATCTGTGATTTTAATAGTAAAGCAAATAATATTAAAAAAATTTAAGAAACATTGGCATATTTTTAGAAACGACAGTGATCTAAGGCAATACATAGGAACCACACCAAAAATAGTATTTAGAGGAACTAGGAATATAAAAATCAAGTTTAGTCCATTGCAAAATCAAAAAGAAAGACAGTGTGAAAAACTTTTTTGGACTCAAGGAGGGTTTCTATCACTGTGGTATGTGTCTAGCCTGCAGATCCACGGGAAACAAAAAGAAGCACACTAGCTCTTATTTTAATCATAAACAGAATAAAATAGTTAAAATAGGTGGTATTCTCAATTGTTGTTCAAAGAATGTAATCTATATGTTGGAATGCCCATGCGGCCTATGGTATATAGGACGCACTAAGAGGGCTTTTAATGTTAGGATATCAGAGCATGTTAGGAATGTTAGGAATAATTTTGAGAAACATTCGGTTTCCGATACATTTTAAAAATTTTCATAATAGTTCGCATATAGGTTTAAAATTTTGGGCAATAAAGCAGATTAAGAAAATGGAGATTGAGGAAGATATGATCAACAAATTAGGAAGGGAAGAGATGAGACTTATTTTTGACAATGGTACATTGACCCCCAATGGTTTAAATGATGATTTCGAGATTGTTCATTTTTTATAATATATCTTCCTCAACTCTATAGTATTGGGGTAATCGAATAAGGAAGAAATTAATAAACTTCCTGTATGTACTTCTACGATACTATATGCTATTTGCACTTATCTATATACCAATTTCAAGATATGAATTGAATTTATAGTATACATCGTATATCAATTGCACTTATTTTTGAAAATTAAAATAATCCAAGGCACCTAATTTTAGCATTTTACGCTTTTTAACATTCTAACAATATTAGCACTTTCAATACATAAATAGACTTGGTATACACTTTATAATCAATATTCAATTTATATCATGCACTTTATAATTAGATTATATTGTTGATTGCACATATTATCTGGGTAATAATAAGAATACGAGTCACCCAATTTTGTAAATATAGCACTTTATAATACTGCACTTTAATATAAAAACATTGGGGATGCACTTTAAATGGCTTTATATATTGTAGAGAAGGACTGTATGATATAATAATATTATATTATCACGGTCCCACATACATCTTCGCTTAAAGATATATATAATGAGTAAATAAAGGGATTAAATCATTTCTAGAAGATTCTACTGATATGAAGTATATATGAATTGGTTATTAATTGAAAATATTATAAGTTGATTTATGAATACAGCACTTTAATACACTGCAAGCAGAGAAAGAATGCTTCACATTATGATAGAAAACAAATATTGTACATATATAAAAAATAAATAAATTGTAATATAATAAATCAATAATGGGATTAAATAATCCATAACATGCACTTTATTTATTAGATATATTGTATAGGATTTAGTCACTAATGGATGAGTCCACAGAGGAGTCAAGTTCACAGCACTTTAATACACTTTAAAGATGGAAATTAGTGATTGTTTCACTGCCTGGATATATTTATATGTAAATTTAGGGGAATTATATAATATGCATTTAATTAGTCCCCTCTATATATGGAGTATAACCACATAATAAAACATAGTGGTTAAAGTTTTTATGCAAAATATACTTTAGATGTAATATTCCATTAAGTAGGAATATGACATTATATTTAACACACATTAGGGACATTTAGATAAAATTGCCCTTTATGCATATATTGAGTACATCTCGATCTCCCTTATGAGGTAGAGTTGGGGTTGATAATAAGATCGCTTAGTTAATTTATGTTTTTATAATTCAGATTTATGAATGTCCTTTCCGTTGTTGAGGGTGCCAATTCGTCCAGGATACACTAAGGGTGAATTCGTGAAAGCTCCTATTAAGAGAAAGAAGTTGAACAACCAGCGCGATCAGAGACTTAGAGCAATACGTGCAGTGGAGCGCATGTAACAACCGGGAGAATGGCGTGGCACGCAAATGGAATGCATAAAATGGCGTGGCACGCAAATGGAACGCACAGGACAACAAGGCACATGCGCAAGATGGCGGCACCCGATTCACATTGAACATTAGGTAGTTCGAGGCGTGAAACGCACGCCGATTGCGGGATTGGGAACATGTGGGGACAATTTGTGTATTTAAAGATACTATATAAGCACATTATGTATACCAGCCTGTAAACCAGCTGAGGAAGCCAATATACTTGGCGAAACGCGTCCTGGTCATCTGGCTGAGCCAGTAAGATGTTCATTTTTGTTTTTATGTTTTAATAAAATGTTTTATTGAGCTCAAATCCCAGCGTCCCGTCGTTCGAGAAGGTTTTTTGGACTTAACCTATTATGAAGTCCATAAGCGCGCACACCAAGAGCTTGGTTATAAGCTCCACCTAATGTGAGTTGGCAATTCATATTATATGATATTGAGTTTGCACAGATCTGCGCTAGACAGTTTTCTTGTTTCTATATATTTTCATGTATACTACACATAAGGAAAGATTCCCTTATATATAAGGTGTGGGTCACCTTATAAGTGGAGAAGCAAAGAACCCGAATGTCTCCACCCACTCAGAGCCAGTGTTCGGGCTCTACACCTGTTAGTGGAATGATTACAGAATAGTTTCTATATATTGTGTATAAACAGTCTGCACTATTATACTGTTTGCTTCCTTTCATGTGATCCATATGGACAAAATGAACTAAGGGAACCACCAGTTACCCAAAAGCGACTACCATTGCGCCACCAGATACGTACTATTATATTGTTGTTCACACTGGTTTGGGGGAGACCACTAATTTCTGGTTTGGCATTGGTTAAGTGGTGGCAGTGCAAGTTTGGGCGCCTATCCATTCTTTTTCTTTGTTAACAATATTTCTCCGCTATTTTGCTAGTGACGAGGCAAAGCAGATAATATTCAATCGGAATGTTACAGATCCGTCACAATCGCCTGTGGATTCTTTCTCCTTGTAACAGAATTTAGTTGTCCTGCAGCTGTGGATGGGACTGGGGTCTCCACTAGGGATGAGCCGAACACCCCCGAATTCGGTTTGCGCTCAAACTCGAACTTTTCAAATGTTCGGATTCGAAATCGAAATCAATGCAATTTAATGGGACTCAAAATTCGATTTTTAGAGTGCCCTCCAAGAGGGCATATATGCTAGATATTTGTCATAAAAGGTGTATGGGGGTCCGAGTAGTGCCCTGGGGGACAGGAAACAAGGACAAAAAGTAAAAAAAATATGTTTTTAAAGGGACAGTGAGTTTCCATGAAATAAGGGTTAAATATAAAAATGAAAAATTCCTTCAAATATCGTGCCTAGGAGGTCCCCACAACCTACCCGTGAAGTGGCGGATTTCTAGGATGTATAGAAATATGTAAAAACCAAAAAATGACATTTCAAATGACGGTAAATGCTTTTCCTTTAATCTATCCATAAACAACTGCTTGGGGCGGCAGTCTGTATGAAAAGAGGAGACATTTTCGGACACGTAGAAAAAGTTTAGTGATTTTTTGGCAAAATTATTGTGAAACTTATGCAGGCTTTGGATGAAAGTAACAATAGGTGCTTTAAAAATGTCCCTTTAGCGTCAGCAACAGTGCCGTCACACAGTAACCCCTCTGAGGATATGAATCTGATACAGGTGTCAGTGGCAGTGCACCCATATATTGTGCCTTTGGTGCCAGGCCAGCAAGTGCCATCATACAGTAACCCCTCTGTAGTATTGTGGAAGAATGCAGGGGTGGACCTTGTGGTCCTATATTAAAAATATATGAATCTGGTAAAGGCGTCAGTGCACCCAGATATTGTGCCTTTCATGGCAGCAAGTGCCTTCACACCGTAACCCTTTTGTGGTATTGTGGAAGAGTTCAGTGCTGGAGGTTTTGTGAATGCAGAAGACATCCCCGATCTATTCCGTTACGTCAGCATCAGGGGATTGATAACTGCTGATCCAGGACTGATTCATTTTTATAAATGTCAGCTGGTCTACAGAGTCGGTGGACAGACGCACTCTTTTGTCAGTGACAAAACCTCCAGTGGCACTGAACGTCCTTTCAGAAAGCACGCTAGATGAAGGGCAACCTAGTAGCTGCATAGCATATTGGCTAAGTTCTGGCCAGTGATCCAATCTCAACACCCAGTAAGCCAGTGGATCATCTGCTGGAAAGGTATCCAGGTCTGCCCTTGCCCCTAGGTAGTCCTGCACCATAAGGTGAAGACGCTGGCAATGGGTGCCTACATTTGTCGTCCCTGGGCGTCGTGGACTAAAAAAATGGCCCTGGCCTTCACCATTATTCCTCTGATTATCCGCAGCCTCAGAAGAACCTGTGTTATCACTTCCAGTGCCTGGAAAGGTGTTACACAAGTGTCGCTTTAGAGCGTCCTCAAGTTTTTTCATCCTGTGCTCCTTCTGTGCGGGCAGGATGAGCTCTGCAACTTTACCTTTGTATCGTGGATCAAGAAGGGTTGCCAACCAGTAATGATCCCTCTCCTTGATAGCACGAATCCTGGGGTCCTTTAGCAGGCTTTGCAATATAAGGGAGCCCATGCAGCGTAGGTTGGAGGTTGTATTAGCTTCCGAGTCTTCCTGGTCAATGAGGATGACCGTATCATGCACTTCCTCCTCCCAGCCACGCACTAGCCCTTGTGTTTCTGGGCACACAAAACCCTCCCTTGAGGAATCCCCACCTTTAATGCCCCCACTACTTAAACATTCCTCCTCCTCCTCATCCTCCTCCTGTCTGATCTGAGGAGGACCTGCAGGAATGCTGTCTGTGGAAAGACTGGGGCCTGGAGAGCTAGGGAAGGCCTCCTCTTCCACCCGCTGCTCTGCCTCGAGCCACATTTATAATTCCCCACAGAGTGTGCTCCAGCAGGAACACTAAAGGAATTGTGTCACTGATGCATGCACTGTCCCTGCTCACCATCCTCGTTGCCTCCTCAAATGGTGACAGTACAGTGCATGCATCCTTGATCATCAGCCACTGCAGGGGGAAAAAAACAAGTTGACCTGAACCTGTCCTTGTGCCACACTCACACAGGTACTCATTGATGGCCCTCTGCTGCTCGTGCAGACGCTGCAGCATTGCTAATGTCGAGTTCCACCTGTTGGGCATGTCACAGATCAGACGGTTTGTGGGAAGGTGGAATTCTCTTTGAATTTCTGCCAGGCGAACGCTTGCTAGGAACGACCATCTGAAGTGGCTGCAGACTTTTCTGGCCTGGCTGAGAAGCTCTGGCAGCCCTGGGTACTTGGTTAGGAAATGCTGTACCACTAGATTTAGGACATGTGCTAGGCATGGTACATGCGTCAATTTACCATTGCGTAGGGCGGAGATAAGGTTGCTGCCATTATCACAGACGATCATTCCCAGTGGAAGCTGGCTTGTTGTTAACCATCTCTGCACCTGCCCCTGCAGAGCTGACAGAATTTCTGGCCCGGTGTGGCTCCTGTCCCCTAAACAAACCAGCTCAAACACAGTATGGCATCTTTTTGCTTGAGCCATTGCGTAGCCCCTGTCAGGCGTCGGTTTAACTGCCACTTCGCCAGAGACACAGAAGGAGGAGGAGGAAGAGGGAGAGGTGGTGGTGGAGCTGACAGACCTCATACAAGCAGCTTTCTGGAGATGCGGTGGATGAACAAGCTCCAGCACAAAGCCCCATCTTGGATCCCTCCCAGCTGCAATCAGAGTTACCCAGTGTGCCATGAAGGAAATGTAACTACCCTGTCCATGCTTGCTGGACCATGTGTCCAAAGTCACATGCACCTTGCTGCTGACTGCGTTTCCCAATGACTCAATAACATTGTCTTCCACGTGCTGGTATAGTGCTGGAATGGCCTTCCGTGAAAAGTAATGGCGTTTTGGAACATGCAACTGTGGTACAGCACATTCAGCAAATTCACGGAAGGGAGCAGAGTCCACTAGCTTTAAAGGCAGCAGCTGCAATGCGAGTAATTTTGCTAAGCTGGCATTTAGACGCTGTGCTTGGGGATGGTTGGGACTATATTTTTTCTTACACTGCAGAAGCTGGGGCAACGTAATCTGACTGCGTAAATCTTCAGCTGATGGGATGCTGTCACATTGTGAGGAAGGAGCTGGTACATCCATTACTGTAGCTTCATCCCTGTCAGTGGAGGTTGTAGCAGGCAATGACATGGCAGGACATACAGTGGGTGTAGAGACAGATGATGAGAAGGAGGACCTACGCAAAGTTTTGCGCCAACGGGACGTGTGGCAGGTGGTCATATGCCGCCTCAAGCACGTGGTACCCAAGCGTCCAGTGTCTTTCCCACGCTTGAGCCTCATCTTACATAGATTACAAATAGCAACGGTGGGGTCTGCTGCACATTTCTTAAAGATCTCCCAGACAGCAGAGTTCCTGGATGTGTGCTTTGAGACAACAGTGCTCTGCACCTGAGCAGCTCTGACATCCGATGCCTTGGACTGGCTAGTGCTACGGTTGGTCATAGAGGATGTTGTGCCTCGTGTTTCTTGTGCCTCCTCCTCCTCCTCACTTGACTCCTCTGCTCGATCAGGCACCCAGGTGGAGTCAGTGACCTCATCATCATTGTCATCATCACTCTCTTCCTCAACCTTAGAGATTGAATTAGAGCACTGTACTTGCTGCGCATCCTCAAGCAGCATGTCACTCTCATTGTAGTCAAACAATTCAGCTAACTCCTCCGTGTGTGATAGCGAGGCTACGGCAGGAGTAGCTGTGGTCATGGAGGCTGCATTAGATGCTTTGGCAGCTGAGGTGGACTGTAAAGCACTAGAAGCCTGGCTGGCAGAGGACTCGGAGCATGAGGATGGCTTGGTTAGCCAATCCACCAAATTCTCTATATGTTGCTGCTGCTTAAGACGGCCAGCACCAGTTAGAAAGGACAAGCATGCCCCTGCAGAGGATGCACCACGTCTACCTCGACCAGAGGCACAGCCTCCCGACACAGAGGCTGCTTGCCCTCTTATCTGTGTCTGGGAGCGTCTGCCTGTCCTTTTTGTTCTTTCAGACATGGTGAGTGATATATAGATTAAATATATACAGAACTCTGATTCAACTCTGGTATAAAGATTAAAGATTTACATAACTCTGGTATAATATGTGAGACACCCTGATAGCTGGCAGCCAGTGACAAGACACAGATTACAATTCCCAGAAACCTCCTATAAATCAGTGAGACCCCCTGATGGGTGGCAGTGAGAAGACACAAATTACAATTCGCATAAATCTGCTAGAAGTATGTGGGACCCCCTGATGGGTGGCAGTGAGAAGACACAGATTACAAGTCTCAGAAACCTCCTATAAATCAGTGAGACCCCCTGATGGGTGGCAGCCAGTGAGAACACATGGATTATAACAATTCCCAAATATTTTGTAGAATTTACTGACGCCCAAAATACTGCGTGGCACTGGCTGTGACAAGACACAGATCACCTCAATTCCCAAATATTTTGTAGAAATTAGTGACCCCAAAATACTGCGTGGCACTGGCAGTGAGTCACAAGACACAGATCACCTCAATTCCCATATATTCTGTAGAAATTAGTGACCCCCAAAATACTGCGTGGCACTAGTAGTGAGTCACAAGACATAGATCACCTCAATTCCCAAATATTTTGTAGAAATTAGTGACCCCCAAAATACTTGCTGGTAGTGACAAGACACAGATCACCTCAATTCTCAAATATTTTGCAGAAATTACTGAGCCCTCAAAATAGTTGCTGGGCGTAAGCACAAAGATTTCAACAATTCCCAGATATTTGGTAGAAATGAGACCCCCCAGTAGCTGGTGGCAGACTGGCAGTAAGAACACACTAACACAACAACAATCTCCTATGAAATCTCCTCTCAAACGCGTGCAGAAGAGCTGTGTGGAAGCCTTATACAATGTGCTGCAGGACTTAGCTCTGTGAGCCCATGATTGGGCAAAATTTGCCCAATCAGGACTCTGAGCCGTGATTGGAATAGTGTTGAACCTGTCTTGCACCTGACCTGTGGTCAGGTACAAGACTGTAGCCAATTACAAGCTTCAGGCCATTGGAAAAGTGCATTGTGGTCCATTGTGGTGCATTGTGGGCGAACACGCGATGAACAAGCGGAAATGTTCGTAGTTCGCGAACATACGAACAGGCTATGTTCGATGTGAACTCCGAACCGATCGAACCAAACAGCTCATCCCTAGTCTCCACCATTGTGATCCTCTAGGGACGAACATGTGTTACTGAAGAAGGATTGACTGGCACCAGTGGGCAAGACTGAGGTCTCCAGTGGAAATTTACTGGAATGCTTGGCAGTAGGCCCAGAACCCCAGAAGTCCGTTCTCAATCAAGGATGGGTGGAGGAGCTGTAAAAGTAGATTTGTTTTGGCCCATAGTGGGAGAGGCTGCGAGCCACCCCACTGCGCATGGAAGAAGTGAGGCAGCTGGCCTAGATCCCCAGGTCGAGTGACAGCCATCAAGGACCTCATTTTGTTAGTGGAAGAGCCTGAGCAAATTGCCATCATCCCAATGGAAATGCTGGCCGCGGGACAGAGGGTCACTGACCTCTGCCCACAATTTACAGCGATGCCAGCCCTTAAAAACAAAGAAGACTGCCTTTTAGAGCTTGTGAGTCACAACGAGTGCCCATTTCCCCCTTTGACTCACTGACATCAGGGCAGAGTGCTGCTGGCCTCTGTCCCCAAGCATTAGGGGATACTTTCCCTATGATGATGAGTGAGACTGAAGTTTCCACCACTGTGGCCCCAGGGTACTGGGAAAATGGCCCAGACCCCCAGCCCTTTTCTAAGGAACACCGGTCACGAGATGCGGATGAGTAAGTGACCTATTTACAGTGACTCTTCCTTATGGACATTGCTTTGGCCGTGACAGTGGAAATTCCACATCATGGAAACAGCATGTATCACACACCCTTCTATAAATGAGCACATGAGGGAACAATAAAACACATCTCTCAGGGTTCAACATAGACATTGCGGAATAGGACGACAGATAACACTAACATCTGATGCCTACAAGCAGCACAGGGTGACTTTGCATTAAGAGAGGAATTGGGACCAATAGGAGATGTCAGACCAACCAGAAAACGCAGTCCCACACCTTCCAAAAGTATCTCTAGATCCATGTACCAAAAGTCTAAAATGAATACCATCACAATAACTGTAACACTAAACCTATCCCTAAAAAAAGAACAAAAAACCCTAAGCCTAAAACTAGCAGAAACAATGACATAGAAACATAGAAAATGTCGGCAGATAAGAACCTTTCTGCCCATCTAGTCTGCCCAATTACATAGATACTTTACCTGGATTTATCTTTTGTTTAGGATAGCCTTATGCCTATCCCATGCTTGCTTAAATTCAATTACTGTTTTGGCCTCTACCACTTCTACTGGAAGGCTGTTCCATGTATCCACCACCCTCTCAGTAAAATAAAGCTTCCTGATGTTACTTTTAAACCTTTGCCCCTCTAATCTAAGACTATGTCCTCTTGTTTTGCTACTTTGTTTCCTTTTAAATATACTCCCTTCCTCTACCTTGTGGATTCCCTTTACGTATTTAAATGTTTCTATCATATCTCCTCTGTCTCGTCTTTTTTCCAAGCTGTACATGTTAAGATCATTAAGCCTTTCCTGGTAACTTCTCTCCTTCAAGCCGTACACCATTTTAGTAGTCCTTCTCTGAACTCTCTCTAAGATGTCTATATCCTTCTGGAGATACGGTCTCCAGTACTGCACACAGTACTCCAAGTGAGGTCTCACCAGTGCTCTGTACAGTGGCATGAGCACTTCCCTTTTCCTACTGCTAATACCTCTCTCTAAACAACCAAGCATTCTGCTCATTCCTGATGGTAACGCTAAACCTAAAACAAGCAGAACTAGCAACCAACCCTAAAACAAGAAGAACTAACACCCCAACCCTAAAAGAAGCAGAATTAGCATCCCAACCTAAAACAAGCAGGAACAATAACCTCATTCCTGGCGATAACGCCAAACCTAAACCAAGCCGAACTAGCTCCCAACCCTAAAACAAGCAGAACTAGCACCGCAAACCCTAAAACAAGCAGGTTACCCTAACCCTAAAACAAGCAAGATACCCAACCCTAAAACAAGCAGAACTAGCACCGCAAACCCTAAAACAAGCAGGATACCCCAACCCTAAAAACAAGCAGGATACCCAACCCTAAAGCAAGCAGGATACCCAACCCTAAAACAAGCAGAACTAGCACCGCAAACCCTAAAACAAGCAGGTTACCCTAACCCTAAAACAAGCAAGATACCCAACCCTAAAACAAGCAGAACTAGCACCGCAAACCCTAAAACAAGCAGGATACCCAACCCTAAAAACAAGCAGGATACCCAACCCTAAAGCAAGCAGGATACCCAACCCTAAAACAAGCAGAACTAGCACTGCAAACCCTAAAACAAGCAGGATACCCCAACCCTAAAACAAGCAGGATACCCAACCCTAAAACAAGCAGAATATCCCAACCTTAAAACAAACAAAAAAGTAACTAACCCTAAAACAAGCAGAACTAGCACCCAACCCTAAAACAAGTAGAGTACCCCAACTTTAAAACAAGCAGAATACTGAAACCCTAAAACTAGCAAAAATAGTAACTAACCATAAAACAGGTTGTACTAGCACCCCAAATCTCAAATATATTAGAACTAGCACCCAACCCTAAAACAAGCAGAATATTCCAATCCTAAAACAAGCACAAATAGTAACTGTGAAGGAAGAGTCGGTACCTATACTTGATACCTCCATCAAAAGGGGGGGGTCTTCGGCTGCTGCTTTCCCCAAAGAAGATTTGTTAGAGTTTGGCAGCAAAAAGGATGCCCTGTACCCCAGAAGTTGGATACCGCTGTTAGTCCGCTCCTCGGCTGTACAGATCCCAAGAGGGTAATTATTACCTCTATTTACCCGCAAGCATGAACCGCAGTCTCAAGGAGAAGGTTAAAACCGATGTATTTTTATTAAGGATTTTGTTGAACAATATACACAAGTCAGGGAGACAGTCTGGGTTAGTGACACTTACAACCACAGCCAAAAGAACACAGTGTCACAGCACACCTCATTAACAGGTCAGGTGCAAGAAAGGTGCAAGACTATGCCAATCACGGCTCAGAGTCCTGATTAGGAAAATTTTGCCCAATCATGGGCTCACAGAGCTAAATCCCACAGCACACTATATAAGGTTTCACACAGCACTTCAGCACGTTTTTTTTGAGAGGAGATTGTTGTGTTAGTGTGTCTTCTCTGTGCCAGCAGCTATTGGGGGTGTCTCATTTCTCAAGATACCTGGGAATTGTTGTAATCTGTGTGTTCTCACTGCCAGCAGCTATTGGGGGGTCTCACCTCTACAAGATATCTGGGAATTGTAATCTGTGTCTTGTCACTGCCACCCATCAGAGGGTCTCACTGATTTATAGGAGGTTCCTGGGAATTATAACCTGTGTATTGTCACTCACTGCCACCCATCAGGGGGTCTCACTGATTTATAGGTGGTTTCTGTGAATTTTAATCTGTGTCTTGTCACTGGCTGCCAGCTATCAGGGTGTCTCACTGAGTTATACCAGAGTTCTGGAAATCTTTAAATCTAGATAACACCGTTGAATCAGAGTTCTGTATATATTTAATCTATATATCACTCACCATGTCAGAAAGACCAAAAAGGACAGGCAGACGCTCCCAGACACAGATAAGAGGGCAAGCAGCCTCTGTGTCGGGAGGCTGTGCCTCTGGTCATCGTGGACGTGGTGCATCCTCTGCAGGGGCACACTTGGACCTTTCTAACTGGTGCTGGCCATCTTAAGTAGGGATGAGCTGTTCGGTTCGATCAGTTCGGAGTTCGATTCGAACTTTGGCTGTTCGCAAGTTTGCGAACTTCGAACTTTTTGGCGTGCTCGGTTCGAGTTCGCAAAAAAAAATAATTGTGAAAAAAAGTATAAAAAATACAAAAAATTTAGAAATAAAAAGACTCTTTACTGTAGAATATTATAAGCAACGGTTTATTAGATATTGAATTAAAAACTAATGTCTAAGTGCAAAGATTCTCACCTCTAAATGACCTGTGTTCTCAAACGTTTGTAAACAACAGGTGTTTTTAGGTTGGTGTAATGAATTTGATACATTGTATGAGGGTGTGGTGTGTCTTCTGATGTGTCAAACAACACCTGTGCTTCTGAGAAGTGTTAATTTCTCTCCTAAATCTTCTTCTAATATGCTGCATTTCACTGCTGTTCAGCTCATTTTTACCGCTTTCGCTCACCATGTTTAAACGCGATTTGAAGCCACATTTTATAAAATGACGCAGACATATTAGATATCGTTCTTTCCGGCAGACTCCGCAGATTCATAATATATCATTTTTATATGTATATGTCATGTCTTGCCTGTATATTATGACAAAAAATGCAATAAAAATTGAATTTTTAATCATCTGCAGTGTGTAAAGTGTTTTTTTTCACATTTTAGCACATGAGCGTTAGCGTTATGTTTTCTATGTGGTGCGCTTGTACAAAAATTAGAAATGGGGACTTGTTACATTTTGTGGGGGGAATTATGTGATTTATAGCACCCCATAGAAGAAAATCATTAGTGCATCATCGTTCACATTATAATTGAAATGTGAACAATATTGCTGCATTAATAAAAATAACACACAAAAAAACTACATGTTTTTACTTTCTTTTTTCTTACTTTATACCTGATCATGTTGGGTATCATTCGAAAGGCCATGCTCAGGCCTTTCGATTGACACCCTCCATGACCCCCTAGCTGCCTGGAGATATCGGGGTTCAAATGAACCCCCTATCTCCACCAGGGGATTGGCCTGGACAATATATATATACGAATGATGTGGGCTGGCCTGGGCCTGGGCAATATATATACACATGATGTGAGCTGGCCTGGGCAATATATATACGCATGATGTGAGCTGGCCAGGGCCTGGGCACTATATATATGCATGATGTGAGCTGGCCTGGGCCTGGGCAATATATATATGCATGATGTGAGCTGGCCTGGGCCTGGGCAATATATATACGCATGATGTGAGCTGGCCTGGGCATGGGTAATATATATGCATGATGTGAGCTGGCCTGGGCAATATATATATATACGCATGATGTGAGCTGGCCTGGGCCTGGGCAATATATATACACGCATGATGTGAGCTGGTCTGGGCCTGGGCAATATATATACACATGATGTGAGCTGGCATGGGCAATATATATATACGCATGATGTGAGCTGGGCAATATATATATATACGCATGATGTGAGCTGGCCTGGCCTGGGCAATATATGTACGCATGATGTGAGCTGGCCTGGGCAATATATATATGCATGATGTGAGCTGGCCTGGCCTGGGCAATATATATACGCATGATGTGAGCTGGCCTGGGCCTGGGCAATATATATACGCATGATGTGAGCTGGTCTGGGCCTGGGCAATATATATATATACACATGATGTGAGCTGGCCTGGGCATGGGCAATATATATATATACGCATTATGTGAGCTGGCCTGGGCTGGGCAATATATATATATACGCATGATGTGAGCTGGCCTGGGCTGGGCAATATATATATACACATGATGTGAGCTGGCCTGGCCTGGGCAATATATATACGCATGATGTGAGCTGGTCTGGCCTGGGCAATATATATACGCATGATGTGAGCTGGCCTGGGCCTGGGCAATATATATACGCATGATGTGAGCTGGCCTGGGCCTGGGCAATATATATACGCATGATGTGAGCTGGTCTGGGCCTGGGCAATATATATACACATGATGTGAGCTGGCCTGGGCATGGGCAATATATATATATATACGCATGATGTGAGCTGGCCTGGGCAATATATATATACGCATGATGTAAGCTGGCCTGGGCAATTTATATACGCATGATGTAAGCTGGCCTGGGAATGTGCAATATATATATACACATGATGTGAGCTGGCCTGGGCAATATATATACGCATGATGTGAGCTTGCCTGGGTCTGGGCAATATATATACGCATGATTTGATCTGGCCTGGGCCTGGGCAATATATACGCATGATGTGAGCTGGCCTGGGCAATATATGTATACGCATGATGAAAATTTGCAAAGCATAAGGCACGCAAAGTGAAATTTTGATGTGTCTGAATTGAAACTTACGTGACAACTCTTATTTTTTTTTCATTGATTTATATTTGTTCAATACAGTTAATTTTAATTTGTTTAATATAGTTAATTTGAAATGATTTAATACAGTTTATGTATATTTGTTTTACCTTTACTATTGGTACTTTTCAAGCTTTATTCTTAAATAAAAAGAAATTTAGCAGTTTCATGTTGTGTCGTTTTTTGTTGGGGGGGTACAGGTAGCTGGTCTTGCCTAGGGCGCAAAATAGTCTAGCACCGGGCCTGACCGCATGGTCCACCCCGGCACTCTTCCACAATACCACAGAGGGGTTACTGTATGATGGCACTTGCTGGCCTGGCACCAAAGGCACAATATTTGGGTGCACTGCCACTGACGCCTGTATCAGATTCATATCCTCAGAGGGGTGAGACTGTGTGACGGCACTGTTGCCATTGCTAAAGGCCCAATTTTAGGCTAGGGTCAAACGAACGCATTTTTCGCAGCGAACATCAAAAAGTGCGTTCGAACGCATTGAGGTGTTTTTTCACGGAAAGCGCTTAAACGGTCATACGATGTGCATTTTTGTGTGTGATTTTTTACGGATCCAAACCAGGAAACTTTGGGTGTCTGGACTAGGGATAAGCTGTTCGGGTTCGGACGGTTCAGCCCGAACTTTGGCAGTTCGATAGTTCGCGAACTTCGAACGTTTTGGGTGTGTTCGGTTCGAGTTCGGTAACAAAAAGAAATTTTGAAAAAAGTATAAAAAATGCTTAAAAAAATACTAAAAAAATCTAGAAATAAAGAGACTCTTTACTGCAGAATATTATAAGCAACGGTTTATTAGATATTAAATTAAAAACTAATGTCTAGGTGCAAAGATTCTCCCTTCTAAATTACCTTTTTTTTTTTCAAATGGCATAACAACAGCAGATGTTTTAGTCTGGTCTAATCAATTTGATACATTTTATGTAGAATGAAGATGTGAGGTGTCTGCTTCTGTTCTGAGTGATTAATTTCCCTCCTAAAACTTCCTAATATGCTGCATTTAACTGCTGTGTGAAAAAATACAAAATTTCCTCATTGCTTTAGATGTTTAAAAGCGGGCAATGTTATTTTTCACCTCGGGATTAAACATTCACAGGGTTATTCAGAGAGCGGTGAGAAGCAGGAGAATAACTGGAGAATGGAAAATTCTAGGTCAAAATAGCCAAACCAGAAAAATTCTCCCATTTATCTCACTTTCCAAATCGGCTATTTGGTCTAGATTGTTCTCTTCTCCTGCCAGTTCTCCTGGCTTTCACCTCTCTATCAGGGTTGTTCAGAGAAAGGTGAAAACCAGGAGAATGGCAGGAAAAGAGAACAATCTGGACCAAATAGCCGATTTGGAAAGTGAGATAAGGCTAGGGTCAGACTAACGCATTTTTCACAGCGACCGTCAAAAAGTGCGTCCGAACGCATTGCCGTATTTTTTCACGGAATGCGCGAAAACGGTCATACGATGCACATTTTTGTGAGTGATTTTTTACGGATCCAAACCAGCCGGACTTTCATGCGACCGTACTTCGTATATTGGCCGTCATTTGCTGCTAGTGCGGCCGTGATTAAGTGCGCCTAAACGTACGTTAAAAATTCGCTAGTCTGACCCTAGCCTAAATGGGAGAATTTTTCTGGTTTGGCTATTTTGACCAAGAATTTTCCATTCTCCAGTCATTCTCCTGCTCTTCACCGCTCTCTGAATAACCCTGACAGGGTTATTCACAGAAAGGTGAAACTCAGGAGAATGACTGGAGAATGGAAAATTCTAGGTCAAAATAGCCAAACCAGAAAAATTCTCCCATTTATCTCACTTTCCAAATCGGCTATTTAGTCTAGAATTTTCCTTTCTCCTGCTTTTCACCGGCAAAAAAATGCCGTGTCCGAAAATGTCTCCTCTTTTCATACAGACTGCCGCCCCAAGCAGTTGTTTATGGATAGATTAAAGGAAAACTGTTTACCATCATTTGAAACGTCATTTTTTTGTTTTTAAGTGTTTCTATACATCCTAGAAATCCGCCACTTCACGGGCAGTTTATGGGGACCTCCTAGGCACGATATTTGAAGGAATTTTTCATTTTTATTTTTAACCCTTATTTCATGGAAAACTCACTGTCCCTTTAAAAACTTTAAAAAAAAATTCAGCCCCATTGACTTGTATTGAGTTCAAGTTCGAGTTCGAATTCAAACATTTGGAAAGTTCGAGCTCAAATGCGAACCGAACTCGGGAGTGTTCAGCTCATCCCTAGTCTTAAGCAGCAGCAACATACAGAGGATTTGGTGGATTAGCTAACCAGGCCATCCTCATCCTCCGAGTCCTCTGCCAGCCAGACTTCTAGTGCTTTACAGTCCACCTCAGCTGCCAAAGCATCTAATGCAGCCTCCATGTCCACAGCTACTCCTGCCATAGCCTCGCTATCACACACGGAGGAGTCAGCTGAATTGTTTGACTACAATGAGAGTGACAAGCTGCTTGAGGATGCGCAGCAAGTACAGTGCTCTGATTCAATCTCTGAGGTTGAGGAAGGGAGTATAATCAACCTAGAGGAAGGGGGTGCCAGTGATGACACAAATAACTGGCACTCATGTTGCCCCAGCAGCTGCAGCATACTGCCAAGTTGTCTCCAGTGACAAGGAGGAGATAGGGTTTGATGACGATGATGAGGTTACTGACTCCACCTGGGTGCCTGATCGAACAGAGGAGTCAAGTGAGGAGGAGGAGGCACAACAAAAACGAGGCAGAATGTCCTCTATGACCAACCGTAGCCAGTCCAAGGCATCAGAAGTCACAGCTGCTGATGTACAGGAAGTCTTCTGTCTGGGAGTTCTTTAAGAAATGTGCAGCAGACCGCACCATTGCTATTTGTAATCTATGTCAGATGAGGATCAAGCGTGGGAAAGACATCCCACGCTTGGGTACCACATGCTTGAGGAGACATATGACCACCTGCCACGCATCCCGTTTGCACAACACTTTGCATAGGTCCTCCTCCTCCTCATCTGTCTCTACCCCCACTATATGTGCTGTCATGTCATTGCCTACAACCTCCACGACAGGGATGATGCTACAGTAATGGGTGTACCAGGTCCTTCCTCACAATGTGACAGCATCCCATCAGCTGAAGTTTTACACAGTCAGATTACATTGCCCCAGCTGCTGCAGCGTAAGAAAAATTATAGTCCCAACCATCCCCAAGCACAGCGTATAAATCACAGTTTAGCAAAATTACTTGCATTACAGCTGCTGCCTTTCCAGCTGGTGGACTCTGCTTCCTTCCGTGAATTTGCCAAATGTGCTGTACCACAGTGGCAGGTTCCAAAATGACATTTCTTTTCACGGAAGGTCTTTCCAGCACGTGGAAGACAATGTTATGGAGTCATTGGGAAAAGCAGTCAGCAGCAAGGTGCACATGACTTTAGACACGTGGTCCAGCAAGCATGGACAGGGCCATTACATTTCCTTCACGACACACTGGGTAACTCTGATTGCAGCTGGGAGGAATCCAGGACGGGACTCTGTGCTGGAGCTTGTTCATCCACCACGCCTCCAGAAAGCTGCTTGTATGAGGTCTGTCTGCTCCACCACCTCTTCCTCTTCCTCCTCCTCCTTCTCTGTCTCTGGCAAAGAGGCAGTTAAACCGACACGTGTCACATGGCTCAAGCAAAAAGATGCCATACTGTGCTTGAGCTGGTTTGTTTAGGGGACAGGATCCACACCGGGCCAGAAATTCTGTCAGCTCTGCAGGGGCAGGTGCAGAGATGGTTAACACCACGCCAGCTTCAGCTGGGAATGGTCATCTGTGATAATGGCAGTAACCTTCTCTCCGCCCTACGCCAGGGTAAGTTGACGTAGGTACCATGCCTAGCACACGTCCTAAATCTTTTGGTACAGCGTTCCCTAACCAGGTACCCAGGGCTGGCAGAGCTTCTCAGCCAGGCCAGAAAAGTCTGCAGCCACTTCAGATGGTCATTCCCAGCAAGTGTTCGCCTGGCAGAAATTCAATGAGAATTCCACCTTCCCACAAACTGTCTGATCTGTGACATGCCCAACAGGTGGAACTCAACATTAGCAATGCTGCAGCGTCTACACGAACAGCAGAGGGCCATCAATGAGTACCTGTGTGAGTATGGCACAAGGACAGGTTCAGGTCAACTTGTTTTTTCCCCCCGCAGTGGCTGATGATCAAGGATGCATGTACTGTACTTTTACCATTTGAGGAGGCAATGAGGATGGTGAGCAGGGACAGTGCATGCATCAGTGACACAATTCCTTTAGTGTTCCTGCTGGAGCACACTCTGCGGGGAATTATAAATGTGGCACTAGAGGCAGAGCAGCAGGAGGAAGAGGAGGCCTTCCCTAGCTCTCAAGGCCCCACTCTTCACGCAGACAGCATTCCTGCGGGTCCTTAAATCAGACAGGAGGAGGATGAGGAGTAGGATGAATATTTAAGTAGTGGGGGCATTGAAGTTGGGGATTCCTCAAGGGAGTGTTTTGTGTGCCCAGAAATCCAAGGACTATTATGTGGCTGGGAGGAGGAAGTGCATGATGGGGTCATCCTCATTGACCAGGAAGGAAGGAACCTATGCTGCATGGGCTCCCTTATCCTGCAAAGCCTTGTAAAGGACCCCAGGATTCGTGCTATCAAGGAGAGGGATCATTACTGGTTGGCAAGCCTTCTTGATCCACAATACAAGGGTAAAGTTGCAGAGCTCATCCTGCCCGCACAGAGGGAGCACAGGATGAAACAACTTGTGGACGCTCTAAAGCGACACTTGTGTAACACCTTTCCAAGCACTGGTAGGTTACCAAGTGATGACACAGGTGCTTCTGAGGCTGCGGATGATCAGAGGAAGAGCGGTGAAGGCCAGGGCCGCTTGACTGATACCTTTTTAAAAAAATTTAGTCCACGACGCCCAGGGATGTCTAATGTAGGCACCCATTGCCAGCATCTTCACCATATGGTGCAGGACTACCTAGGGGCAAGGGCAGACCTGGATACCTTTACAGCAGGTGATCCACTGGCTTACTGGTTGTTGAGATTGGATCACTGGCCAGAACTTAGCTGCATAGCATATTGGCTACTAGGTTGCCCTTCATCCAGCGTGCTTTCTGAAATGACGTTTAGTGCTGCTAGAGGTTTTGTCACAGACAAAAGAGTGCGTCTGTCCACTGACTCTGTAGACCGACTGACATTTATAAAAATGAATCAGTCCTGGATCAGCAGCTATCAATCCACTGATGCTGACGTAACTGAATAGTAGGGATGTGCGTTTCGGAACTTCCACGAAATTTCCCGATTCGTGTTTCGGATGCGGCCAAATTTCCGAAAATTTTTAGACCCGAAAATGACAGATCCGAAAAGTTTTCCGAGCCGAAACGAAATATTTTCGAATGGACTTGAAATGTGTCAAATCGAAATTTATTGCTTTGAAACGAGAACAGACTTTCCGAAAAAACGAAAATTTCCGAACTTACGAAAAGTCGATACAAAAACCGAGCTAAGTGACACGAAAATCCGAAAAATGGTCGATATTCCGAAAAAAAAAGTACACGAAAAACGAATCGAGCCGAACCGAATCGAAACAGAAATCGGTCGAAACGAGCCGAATCGAAAAGTTTAAAAATCCGAAAAATCGAACCGAAAAAAAAAAAAAAATCGGTGCACAAGCCTACTGAATAGATCAGTGATCTCTTCTGCATTCACAAAACCTCCACCACTGCACTCTTCCACAATACCACAAAGGGGATACGGTGTAAAGGCACTTGCTGCTAGACATGTGCATTCGTTTTAGTACTAAAACGATTTAGTCCGAATTTTGGGATAATTTAGTTTTCGTATTACTCAAGAGAAACGAAACTGCTCAGTACCAAAAACGAAAGAAACTAAAATAAAATGCACTACATTTTAGTTTCAGTCCTTTTGTGATATTACATTGATGAGTGAAGGAGACCAGCAATGAAGAGCGCAACATCGCAACATCTGAAGTTCTGCACCCTTCACATGCCAATGCAGTAGGATGTTCTATACAGAGAGGGGCATTAATTAATGCAGGAGGATGGTCTATACATTATACAGAGAGGGGTATTAATGCAGGAGGATGTTATATACATTATACAGAGAAAGGTATAAATTGAGGAGGATGTTCTATACAGAGAGGGACATTAATTAATTAAGGAAGATGTTCTATATATTATACAGAGAGGTATTAATTAATGCAGGTGGATGTTGTATACATTATATAGAGAGGGGTATTAATTAATGCAGGAAGATGTTCTAAACATTATACAGAGAGGAGCCTTTTCTTTTAAGCTCTTTAAATCCAGTGGCTGTGAGCGCTGAGATTGGCTGCTTGTTACATTATCTCTCAGTACAATGTATCAGGCTCAGCTGTTACAGTAACTGACTGTAACAGCGCTCAGAGTTTCAGTTAAACAAGGAAATAATATTGTTATAACCTCTTATATATAAAAATATTATTTACTAGTTTTACTGAAACTCTGAGCGCTGTGATGAGCAGCAGTCAGTTACTGTAACAGCTTTGCCTGACACGGGGCAGTATTACAATGTTGGTGCTAACTTAACCAGAGCTGTTGTAAACTGAAAACCTCCATAGGCTATAATGGCTCTGGGAAGTTTACAACAGCTCTGGCTAAGTTAGCACCAACTATGTAATATGGCCCACATTGTGCTGAGAGTGAGAGATACTGTAACGAGCAGCGATCTCAGCCCTCTGAGGAGCCACTACAATAGTAATTGTATCCACCGGTTTTCTGATGAATGAAATTAGTTTTCATACTACAGAACTGAAAACGAATTTCTTTAGCAACTAAATAAATTGCATTTTAGGACTAATCCATTAGTTCAAAACGAAATTTTGTGCTGTGCACATGTCTACTTGCTGCCACCAAAGGCACAATATTTGGGTGCACTGCCAATGACGCCTATACCAGATTCATATAATTTTAATATTGGACCGCAGGGTCCAACCCTGTACTCTTCCACAATACCACGGAGGGGTTATGGTGTGACGGCACTGTTGCCGACACTAAAGGCCCAATTTTAAAGCACCTATTGTTACGTTCCTCCAAAGCCTGCATAAGTTTCACCATAATTTAGCCCAAAAAAAATCACTAAACTTGTTCTGCGTGTCCTAAAATGTCTCTTTTCATACAGGCTGCCGCCCCAAGCAGTTGTTTATAAATAGATTAAAGGAAAACCATTTACCGTAATTTTAAATGTCATTTTTTTTTTTAAATGATTCTATACATCCTACAAATCCGCCACTTCACGGGCAGGTTATGGGGACCTCCTAGGCAGTGGCGTCGCTACATGGGGGCGGGGGGTGTGGCCTGCACCAGGTGTCACTCGCCCTAAGGGTGACACCAATGAACGGCATGCAGAGGGGGTCGGTGGCCCCAAGCATCCAGTTAGGGGGGGCACCCAAGCGCTCCCCCCGAGAAGATCCTGCTGGCGGCTGCATTCTTTTTACTCTTATGTGCGGCCGCCAGCATGAATATCTGCCACTCGTCTGGTGTTGTATACACCAGCCAGCTGCGAGATCGCGGCTGGCTGGTGTATAGAACACCAGACGAGCAGCAGATATTCATGCTGGCGGCCGCACATAAGAGCAAAAAGAATGCAGCCGCCGGCAGGATCTTCTCAGGGGAGCAGACAGGCACCCTCCCGGTGTACCAGACAGGAGGTGAGAGCTGTGGGGGCAAATATACCCATATGAGCTGGGGGCAAATATATCCATATGAGCTGGGGCAAATACAGTATAACCATGTGTGAGCTGGTCTGGGGCAATATATTCCACGTGTGAGCTGGACTGGGGCAATATATTCCACATGTGAGCTGGACTGGGGCAATATATTCCACGTGTGAGCTGGTCTGGGGCAATATAGTCCACGTGTGAGCTGGTCTGGGGCAATATATTCCACGTGTGAGCTGGACAGGGCAATATATTCCATGTGTGAGCTGGTCTGGAGCAATACATTCCACATGTGAGCTGGTCTAGGGCAATATATTCCACGTTTGAGCTGGGGGAAATATATCCATGTGTGAGATGGGGCAATATATCCATATGTGAGCTGGGGCACTATATATCCATATGTGAGCTGGGGCAATATATCCATGGAGCTGGGGCACTATATATCCATATGTGAGCTGGGGCAATATATCCATGTGTGAGCTGGTCTGGGTGCAATATATCCATGTGTGAGCTGGTCTGGGGGCAATATATCCATGTGTGAGCTGGTCTGGGGACAATATATCCATGTGTGAGCTGGACTGGGGGCAAAATATTCCATGTGTGAGCTGGTCTGGGGAAATATATCTATGTGTGAGCTGGGGCAATATATCCATATGCGATCTGGGGCAATATATATCCATGGGTGAGCTGCTGGGGGCAATATATAATTTTGAGCTGGGGCAATATATCCAGTGCTGCTGGGGTCAATATATCCATGTGTGCCTTCACTTTCACAGCCTTTGAACAGGCAACATACTCGCTGGCAGTTGGCCAAAATTTGTGTGTGAGCATATGAGAGAGCTCCACAACAATAAACCTCACAGTAATGTGCGCTGTGTGTACGAGCATTCAGTGTTATCTGGGAGTACTGATTTATGAGTAAGAGTAGTTAAAAAAATAAACCACAAAACTCGGGGAAGGGGGGGGTGACACCATGAGTTACCACACCGGGTGACACCATCCCTAGTGACGCCACTGCTCCTAGGCACGATATTTGAAGGAATTTTTTTATTTTTTATTTTTAACCTTTATTTCATGGAAAACTCACTGTTCCTTTAAAAACGTTTTTATTTTAAACTTTTTGTCCTTGTTTCCTGTCCCCCAGGGCACTACCCAGACCCCATACACCTTTTATGGCCAATATCTTGCATATATGCCCTCTTGGAGGGCACTCTAAAAATCGAACTTGCGAGTCCCATTGACTTGCATTGAGTTTGGTTCGTGTTCGAACTCAAACTTTTGAAATTGTTCGAGTTTGAATGCGAACCGAACACGGGGGTGTTCGACTCATCACTAATTGGTAAATATGGACCATGACAGCTGGGTCATCTCCAGCCCCAATAATCCATCAACTGTCAGCCACATGCCTAACACGAGCACCTGGCAGACAGCAAACTTGTTAAAGTGATCAGAGCGACAGATTACCCTGTCTACTCTTTTAATAATAGAGTCCCAGACCAGAGCCGTAGCGAGCTCCTTTTGCACCCGAGGCAAAAACAGAAAATTGTGCCCCCCTCATAATTTTAAAAATCAGAGTCCCCGACCTGTGGCGCAGTGCTAAGCTCCTGGATGCTCCCCGTGACCAGAAGCAGTGGATCGGACCACCCTTTGCGCTGTGGGATGAGAGGCAAGTATATGATTTTTGGGGGGGTTCCAGCTGGTGCTGACTGATTCTGCAGAAGCGGCGTCACTTAGCACCAGCGTCTAGCTGTGGGTAACTTTGTAGCTATGGCGGGATGGTAATTAGCGTTAGGACTTTGTAATCCTAACGTTATTTACTCTTTGCGCTCCCCATGTTAAGTATAGGGAGAGCAAAGTACAGTGACCTCGCGCTGAAAAGCACAATCTCCTGGATTTATTAACCTGTTACCGTTGGGATTGTAATATGAGGGTCCTGTGCTAGGATGTGATATGGGCAGCATGCAGTAACCTCATTTAACCCAGCACCAACGCTTACATGTGTGAGTGCTAGCGTTAAGGAGGTGATGGGGCCCTACATATATAGTGCACACACAGTACATGTACAAATACAGTACACACAGAATTCATGCATGTATAGCAAAAGAACATTTAGCATAATATACACCCCCCCAGAATAATATACACAGCACTGAGCCCCCAGACTATTTTCCCCAGTTCACATGGATATAATTGCCCCAGTTCACATAGATATTATTGACCCCAGTTCACATGGATATTATTGACCCCAGCTCATATGGGTATATATTGCCCCAGTTCACATGGATATGGCCCAGCTCATGGATATGCCCCCAGCTCTCATGGATATGCCCCCCAGATCTCATGGATATGCCCCCCAGATCTCATGGATATGCCCCCCAGATCTCATGGATATGCCACAGCTTTCATGGATAATGCCCCCCAGGTCTCATGGATAATGCCCCCCCAGGTCTCATGGATAGTGCGCCCAGGTCTCATGGATAGTGCCCCAGCTCACCTCTCATTGCCGGCGGCTGCCAGCTTCCTGCTTGAATGGCCGCTGACAGGAAGTGCAGCCGCTCGCTTGGGATCGATGAAACAGTCTGCCGCGATCTCGCGAGATCGCGGCTGGCTGTTAGATCCCAGGCAAGCGGCTGCACTTCCTGTCAGCGGCCATTCAAGCAGGAAGCAAGCAGCCACCAGCAATCGTTTCAGGCTGGGCACTTCACACCTGTGAAGGGTCGCAGCCATGGCTCGAGTCCTGCTGGAAAGCTGCGGGAACGCAGGTTCCCGCAACCTGCGTTCCCGCAGGACTCGAGCCATAGCTGCGCCCTTTCACAGCTGTGCCCGAGGCACGTGCCTCACTCTCCTCGCCTCGCCCTTCCTACGGCCCCTTCCCAGACCACTACAACCTGCCTCGGCTTACCTGCCCTCTTTATCTCTCCCTTGGTGGGCTGATCCCCCTGCTGTTAGAGGGAGCAGCCTCCAGTACTGCTAAACCTGAGCCGATGCACCCAACATCTTTGCTCAAGGGGCAAATCTGTTGGTGTGCACAAGGTCAAGACTAGCCAACCTTTTCCTCTTCCCTCACCCCCTGCTACCACGTGTCACTGACACCCAGCTACCAACCTGCTCCCCAGTTAACTCCACTCCTCCCACACCACTAGATTCCACAACTAAACTTTGCTCCGTGAGAAGCCGCTTCTATCAAGATTGTCAATCTGCCTCTGCGTTACGATTTGCCCTTCCAGATCTTCAATAGGAGCTTCCAGAAGAGCTTACACGCTCACACTTGCTACAGAGATATGGACCCTGGAAGTATTCGTCCAGACATGCATAAATGCAGCATGATGTGCAATGGGTCAAACCTTCAATCTTGTTAGCACTCATACCCACAACAAGATAACAAATCTATAAATAACAATTGATCCTGTTATTTCAACTCCTGGTTTTTAACTCCTACTTGCAAATAGCTTACCTGGGAAATAGACCACTACAAGCAGCTCCAATGAGTGAGCGCAGTGAGTTGCTGAAGGGATTATGTAGTCACAAGTGAAATCATCTGACAAGAAACACTCCTCAATCAACAAGCCTCCAGCAGCAAACAGAAAGAACAAAATTTAAATAGATAAATAATTGTAGATAATTTTCTTCCCTCTAGAAATTACAACCACAGACCAGTAAAGGCAGAACTCCTGTTTTTTAACTCCTACTTGCAAATAGTCTACTTGGGAGATAGACCACTACAAGTTGCTTCAATGAGCAGCTCCAATTTCCTCCCCGAAAGTGACTGCTTCCCACTGGAAAATAAATGTGCTAAAATGGCTGGAGACAGAATTTGGGTGCTAGGACAACCCAGAACAAAATTCAGTTTTTATAATGTAAATAGATTTGTGTAATCTGTTTTTTAACCCCTTAGTGACCACAGACGTGCTATGTATGTCATGGGGAAAATTCCCCTTAACGCCCGCTGACGTACATAGTGCGCCCTACAGTCATTCGAGCGCTGGAAGCGATCGGTACTGCTTCCAGACGCTCAGTTACCATTGAAAGAATGCCTGAACTTCCAGGCATCCTGCAATGGTAGTCACCAGTGCCGGGGCACCTTGTGATCACTCCCCGGGAACGAACAACTTCCGGTTTAACCAGAAAGGTGCCCCGCACTGTCACAGAGCTCTGGAAGCGACCACCATCACTTCCAGCTGCTCTGATGGTATTGCAAAGATACCTCAACATCGAGGCATCCTACAATATCAAAACCTGCCGCCGGTCCGCCCAGTGTTCGATCCCTCTGAGCGATCACTTCCGGTAGCGGCAGGAAGTACTGAGTGCCACGAGGTATTGTGGCACTCAGTACAAAATTGATCAGATGGTGTGCTGGGTGCCTTGAGGGATCAAGGCACCCAACAGTCTGGATGGATGGATAGAAACTCGATCCCGGGGAATCTCATCCATGAACAAGTGCTTCGGCATTTCAAAAATATGTATAATATTTTCTACTGTGAATATAAACCTGCATATAGGTGGAAGGAAAATTAACCCATGCAAAAGATATTTCTTAATACATACATATAAGTATAGACAGCAATGTTCCAGTTACGGTGGCCCCCCCTCAGGAGACAAAGGGGGGGTCCTTGCTGCTGTGTGTTTTAAGCCCTTTAGGCAGGTATGTGTCCCTCTGCATATTGCAGAACCCCGAACACAGGATACAACAGAACCAGACAAGACAAGACAGTATACACACACGAGAGGAAGGCCCTGCACTGGGGAAAGCTCATTGGATGGCCTTCTGTCTATACAGACTACAGGGTGGGAAAATATACACAATGACAGGGTTAAACCAGACTTAACAGGAAGGAATATCTAGCAACAATGGAACAAGAAAGAGATCCTTGAGGTGGTCTCTATAAACCAGAACAATGAGCTGCTGCACTAGATACACACATACAGAAATCATGAACCAGAACAGACTTGACAGACATATATTGAGTAACATGCAGGGCAGGACTCACATATAGAACTTGAGGTAGAGCTGCAACCAGCAGGGACATACAACAAAACTGGTTTCCTACGATTAGGATTTACACCATATAAACAAACAACAGAGACTGTAGTGTGGTTCAAACATAAACCAGACTCCTGAAAACCACACAGACAAAACACAAACGTGATCAAGCGAGAGAATGGTCAGAATACAAAGCCAGGAGTCATGAACCAATATATCAAATACATGGTACCAGGGGTAAATCACAAGAATCGTCAGAATACAGAGCCAGGAGTGAGAACCAAGATATCCAAATACAAGATACAGACATCAGGAACTCAGCAAGCAAGATCCGTACTGGATCAGGGAACAATTGCACTGATTGCCATTATATAGGGCAGTGCAGGTCATGTGACCACAGGTCTGATCAGACACTGAGACTCCAGGGGCGGAGAGTCAAGACAGTTTAACCCTAAAAACAAAGAAGACTGAGAAGGGCTCTCAGCACCAGGGGGTCTGGCTGGGGAAACGTAAAAGTTCCATATCTTAAAAAATTCACCATATAGAGAATAAAGCACAAAAAAACTCACATAACGTAACATAAAAAGTAGAGACACATTTTGGGCCCTATTACAATCTTTACGTAAACGTTAATGCGTGCGCAAAAACACATTAACGCGAGGGGTAAAACCCTTTGCACAGAACGTCGTATTACAAGTCAGCGCAACAAACGCGTGTATACGTCTACCGTGGGTTAACCTGTGTGAACCCTTTGCGAGCATGCTGTACTGCGCGCATCCTATGCTTAACATTGTGAGCGCAAATGCGTTTGTGCGCTGGTATGTGGATGGTATTACAATCTATGCACAGTTTTAATGCACAGCATTTGCGCGCATAATTTTCACGACTCCTAAAAGCCAGTGTTAATGGCAAATCTGAACGTCCTGGCCGAAACCAAATACACCAGCCCAAAAAAAATACAGTAAAGTATAGAAAGTATAGTTACACATTCTACACATACCCAAACAATAAAATGGAGAAGTTGTGCGTGTTTTATTATTGCTGCATCATATATACACAGATTGACTTTGACATGCGCAAAAACTTAATGTGAGATAATTGTGGCTCTTAATTCTGATTGCACACCGATTTCTGAACGCAACGTTAATGCGCGCGCATTTTCGTGCGTTCGTTTTACGCTCGTAATTTTTTGATGGATGAAAAATGCGCGAGGATTGTAATACCACCGTTAATTTATGTGCGTTAACGTTTAACGCTTTGCGCAAAAAATTCACGCGCTGCGCATGCATTTTTGCGTGAAGAATTTAATAGAGCCCTTTATGTTTTATATGACAAATTTCCCACTCACACTTTGCTGAGCCCTAACTGGCTCTGTTTAACATGCATTGGGAGTTTTGTGTTTAGGGTCCCCACTTCACCCTTCTACTCTGATGGTCCTTGTGTTGAGAACCAGCAGTGACATCAGAGGAAGGGGCGGCTCTAAGGGTAGTACCAGGAAGACAGCTCAGAGAGAGGATGCAAACCGTGTGTCTCCCCTGTGTTAACTACTGAAATAAACACCTGTTGATCCCAGCTCGCTGTGTTACTTGGATCTCATGACATGGTGTCAGAAGCTCTTACCTGCGCATCCGTTTTGATCTGTGAAGATGTCTACGTTCTTTCCACTGGAGCCCCTTGATTTCTCTCAGCCTGCAGCATGGCCTACCTGGAGGCAGAGGTTTGCAGGCTTCAGGATTGCTTCTAAGCTGGATAAGGAGAGCGGTGAAGTACAGGTTAACTCTCTTTCATATTCTATGGGGAAAGATATGGAGCCTGTGTACTATACGTTTACTTTCCGTCAGGGGGAAGAATTTGACTTTGAGATAGTCATGGATAAACTCAGTGCCCATTTTGTACCCAGGAGAAATGTGATTCATGAGAGAGCCTGTTTCCACAAGCGAGCCCAGCGTGCGGGTGAATCTGTGGAATCATTTGTGCGCAGCCTGTATGAATTGGTGGAGTTCTCTGAGTTTGGTGCTGCCAAAGAGGAGCAGATCAGAGACAGAATCGCCATAAGTATTGCAGACTCAGAAGTTTCGCTGAAGCTGCAGCTGGACTCTGTGTTGACGCTGGATGAGGCTATACAGATAGCGCGCCAAAGTGAACTAGTAAAGAAGCAAAGTGCAGAGATGAGATCTGAAAGCATGGTGGAGGAGGTGGAGGAGGTACAGCAGTTCAGGAGAGCTGCAAGTGGCAGAGTGTGGACAGCAGACCGCAGGTGACAGACAGGGTCAGAAGCGGTGGGATGCTACAGGCTCGTTGCACGCGTTGTAACAAGCGCTCATGGAATGAAGATGTTATGCCCTGCTAAAGACAGGAGGTGCAGAAAGTGTAACAGAGTCGGCCATTTTGAGGTAGTTTGCAAATTAGAGTCTGTTAAAGAGATGCATCTGGACAGTGACCAGGAGGCTCAAGAGGTGTCCTTTGTAGGGTGTAGGGATGTGCGTTTCGGGTTTTGGAATTTCGGAATTTTCACGAAATTTCCCGATTCGTGTTTTCGGATGCGGCCGAATTTCCGAAAAATTTTAGATCCGAAAATTTCAGATCCGAAATGTTTTCCGAGCCGAAACGAAATATTTTCGGATTTTTCGAATGGACTTGAAATGTGTCAAACGAGGAGAACAGATTTTCGGAAAAACGAAAATTTTCGGAAAAACGAAAATTTTCGGAAAAACGAAAATTTTCGGAAAAACGAAAATTTTGTAAAAACGAAAATTTTCTGAAAAACGAAAATTTGTCGAAAAAAAGAAAAGTCGATACAAAAAACGGGCAAAATGACACGAAAAATACGAAAAATGGTCGATATTCTGAAAAAAAATGTGTAATTCCGAAAAACAAAAATTTCCGAAATTACGAAAAGTCGATACAAAAACCGAGCACAGTGACATGAAAATACAAAAAATGGTCGAAATTCCGAAAAAAAATGTACCCGAAAAACGTGCCGAACCGAATCGAATCGAAACCGAAATCGGTCGAAACGAGCCGAATCGAAAAGTTTAAAAATCCGAAAAATCGAACCGAATCGAACCGAAAAAAAAATCGGTGCACAAGCCTAGTAGGGTCTGTGATTAATCAGTCCGGCTCAGAAGAAGATTGGCGCGTTACACTCTCATTGATGGGTGCAAGGATTGCTTTTAGAATTGATACAGGAGCGGACATTACAGTTATTTCCTTTGCAACGTTCATGAAACTGCCACGACGACCACAGCTTGAGAAGGTTTTGATAAACGTTCACAGCCCTGGAGGTCGCATCGATTGTGCCGGGAGATTTCTTGCTAGCAGTGAGTACAAAAGAAAGAAATTTACCCTGTGGGTGTACGTGATCAGAGGAAAATGCGTTAATAACCCATTGAGCCAGAATGCAGCCTGTAGCCTGGGTCTTGTTGCGCGAGTGCATGAGATCACGGAGGACATGTTTGGAGAACTTGGGCTGCTGAATTGTGAGCCGGTCCGCATAGAGTTAAAAGCGAACGCTATCCCGTACAGTATCGCTGCGCCTCGTAGGATTCCATTTCCACTTTTACCCCGGGTTGAGGCCGAACTTTTGAGGATGAAGAGTATGGGTGTTATTGAGGAAGTCACTGAAGCTACTGACTGGTCTGCTCCTATTGTGCCTGTTGCTAAGAACGGGAAAGTTCGTATCTGTGTGGACTTGAAACGCCTGAATGAGGCTGTAAAGAGGGAGAGATTTGTACTGCCGACATTGGAAGACATAGCTCCGAAGTTGTCAGGGGCTAAATTCTTTTCCACGCTCGATGCTTCCAGCGGTTTCTGGCAGATTCCCCTCGACCCGGAGAGCCGTAAGCTGACTACTTTCATTACGCCGGTAGGTCGATTTTGTTTCCGCAGACTCCCCTTCGGGATATCTTCTGCTCCGGAGATCTTCCAAAGGGAAATGAGTTCCCTCCTGAGGGACCATGAGGGCACGGTGGTAGTTATGGACCACATCCTCGTGTACGGGTCCACTCTAGAAGAGCATGATCAGCGACTGCAGCATGTACTGCAGACTGTAAGAGATTCAGGATTGAAACTGAACAAAGATAAATGCCACTTTGGGAAAACAGAATTGTGCTTTGACCATATTATCAGCGGAGACGGTATTAAGCCAGATGCTAGTAAAGTTCTTGCTATTGAGCAATTGAAAAGCCCTTCCGATGTTCATGAACTGAGACAAATACTGGGCCTTGTGAACTACGTGGGCAAGTTTCTGCCGGAACTGTTCTCAGTATTGCATCCTATTACAGAATTGTTGAACGTCGATGCTTGGATCTGGGGACCTCCACAGGCGGAGGCCTTTGCACTGGTCAAGTCCATGTTGGGGTCCACCCCGGTGCTGGGGTTCTATGACCATTCAAAAAAGACTGTGGTTAGCGAGGACCTTCTGCAACTGAATGACGACAAGCTGCAGCCCATTGCCTACTGCTCTTGTACATTAACTGTGGCAGAAACAAAATACGCTCAGATAGAAAAGGAGTGTCTGGCTGGAGTTTGGGCCTGCGAGCGCATTCAACGATATCTGGTAGGCTTGGAAGGTTTTAGTCTGGAGACTGACCACAAGCCGCTGGTTCCATTGATAAACTCCTATGACATTGACAAGGCACCTCTGAGATGCCAGAGACTTCTGATGCGACTGCTCAGATTCAATGTTCGGGCTGTGCATGTGCCGGGGAAACAACTGGTAGTGGCAGACGCACTCTCCAGGCTCCCGCTGGCTGCAGCTGAAGAGTCATCTACAGAAGCAGATGTGAAGGTGTATGTGGATTCGATTTTGGCTTCTAAGTCCATCTCTTCAGGGAGATTGGAGCTGATAAAGAGAGAGACACATCTAGATACTGATCTCCAAGAGGTCATAAACTATATAAAGAACTGCTGGCCCGAGAGCCGGGCAGTATGGATGCCGCTGAGTACTTTCCAGGCAGAGGGAGCGCACCTTACTGAACTGGACGGTTTGGTGCTGTTTCAAGACCGTATCATTATACCAGCCAGTATGCGGCGAGAGATGTTGAGTCAAATTCACGATGTCCACTTTGGAATTTCTAAATGTAGAGAGAGAGCTGCCTCTGCGGTGTGGTGGCCTGGAATCAGCACTGACATTGCAGAATATGTATCAAGATGTGCCGTTTGCCGTGAACATCAGCCTACACAGAGGAGAGAGCCTCTAATTTCTACCCTGCTACCTGCGGACCCCTGGCAGAAGATTGCAGCAGATTTATGTGAGCTCAACGGGAAAAAGTATCTGGTTGTTGTGGACTACTACTCAAGGTATTTTGAGATTGCACCGTTAGTTGAGGCGACCCGCGTGGCTGTCATCACACGCCTAAAGAGCATGGTTGCCAGGTGGGGGATACTGGCTGAGCTGGTGAACGACAATGGAATGCAGTTTGCTTCTATGGAGTTCAGGTCCTTCAGTGGGGACTATGATTTGCTTCATTCTACTTCCAGTCCACATTACCCACATTCCAACGGGATGGCTGAGATGTCGGTTCAGACCGCAAAGTTTGTTTTGAGGCAACCAGATCCTTATTTGGCCCTCCTGGCTTATAGGGCGACTCCTATTCAGGCCACAGGGGATGTAGCCTTGCACAGTTGATGATAGGGAGACAGAATCGTACCACACTGCCTTCAGTGGGTGCATTTCAGCCTTCCTCCCCTGTTCTGTCTGAGAATGTTCAGAGGAGGGATGAAGAGGCGAAGTGGAACTACAGATACTATTGTGATAGGAGACACTCTGCGTGCCATGTGCCTGAACTGTACCGGGACAGAGTGTCAGAGTCAAACTGGATGACGAAAAGAGGTGGAAGACACTGGCCATAGTTGTAGGGCGTGCTGCTGAGCCAAGGTCCTATGTGGTCCACACAGAAGCAGGGACTGTTGCCCTCCGCAATAGACAGCACCTCCAGGTGGTTCCTGAGGAGATAGGTGCTGAGAATTTGCAACCACAGCCGGTGGAATCTCCGGTCTTAAGAGGTACACCCGCTCTGCAACAGAATTCCGGTGAGAATACATCACTGACTGACTTGGAGTCGCAACCACTCTCACAGGGATCTGGAGAGGGTCCTTGAAAAATGACTTTGAGTGGTAGAGTTGTGAAGCTTCCAATGCGCTACCGAGATTAGCACTGTAGTTAGAACAGTGACTGGAAGAATGGTCAGAATAATCCCATAGTCACTGTGGACTAGGGTAGTCTACCCCAATGTCCAAGATAGTGTAAGGGAACCAGGCCAGAAATAGGTCGCCATGATGTTCCAGCCGGCCATCTTGCTCAGGACTTTGGTTCACGTAAATGTATATAGCGAATATTGGTTGAATTAGATGAGTTTGCATAGATTCTTTGGAATTCCTTAAACTAACAGGCAGAGCAATTAAATTAACAAGATCCGGGCAGAGACCAAGAGAAGTGTCAGGATGGAGATTAGTTACATCAAGGTCAGAAAGCTAGAGGCTAGAACATTGATGGATGTGAAACCATCTGGGTGCTTATCAGTAATACACCATAAACAAGTTCCAGGGAGGTAGGCACAGACAGGATCTGGCCGAGTGTTAAATTATCCAATTGTCATAATACTGTTAAAGCTGCCAATTTACTGCCAATATGTGGAATGTCTTTGTATTCTGAAAGGGGAAGGTACTGACCCACGTGGGGTGGGATAGTGTCACTGTGGGGTGGGTTAATTGGGATGTACCTAATTATCTATTCAGTGTATAAAATGCTATGTTTGAATGTAATCGGGGCTCAGTCTTTGCAATTCAATCCTGTCTGAGCATCTGTGACGTCACAATAAAGTTTGCTTTTCCTGAAGAGACCCGTGTCCTGCCAGTCATTGTTTGCGCTGGCCCGGTCTTCTCCCGAGTGAGCCAGGTGGATTCCGGTAACATTTTTGGGGGCTCGTCCGGGATCCGACCACTTCCGGTTCGACAACGGCTGCTGGACAACGTAGCGGTTGACTGCAGGTGCGAGTGATCCTGAAGGTTGGGTGTCCGTTGAAGGTGAGCTGACATCTGCAAGGCGCCAAGCAGGATTTCCCGCAACGTGGACCTCGTCTCGTCCCAAACGGACCCCCGACCCAGAAAGCTGAGACGCCACCGAGTCCGAGGAAACAGCGTTCGGCGCAGCGATTGGAAAAGGTACCATATTGTTTTGTAAACCGGTAGAGAGTAAGTGCCTGACCATAGTTGGGTAAGGGGACCCCCGTACATGGTCTTGTTGGTATACCGGACCCGCCGCCAAAAGCACAGGAACTAGTTAGTTGCACCTCAATGGCTACTGGTTGGCACATGACTGGACCCAGTGGGCTGGATATCAATTTGGTTTGTTTGCAATTGAATTGAGGTATTGTGTCGCCACGTGGTGAAGTGTTGATATTGTGATTCTGAAAACTGCATGTGGAGAAAGAGGGGACAGAGTGTCCAGACAGATTCGGGAATGTCAAATGGTCAAGTGACAAATGGGAGGTACAAGAGAAATGATGCCGCTGGTCCCGGGTTTGTTGGTCTGGCGGGAACTTCTTTTGAAGGGCAAGGTGCATATTGACACAGACCTGGGCCCATCCCACTCGGTAATCACGAGCCCATGGTGATTGTAAGGGTGGGAGGCAAAGATTAAAAAAGTGGTTGACACTGAGGCTGAATATTCAGTTGTAATGCAGAAAAGTGCACCACCGATGGGGAATAAGGCTGATATAATGCCTGCATGCAATGCCTGGGTGCAATGGGTGTATCTGCTAAGTATCCTTTTCTCACCTCACGTAAATGTAGTCTGGGAGGACATAATGTTGAATTTCTATATATGCCTGAAAGTCCGATCCAACTCCTGGGGCGGGACATCCTCTGCAAATTGCAAGCCCAAATTACAATTCTTCCCGGGGGTTACGCTAGATTAGACCTGCCTGAGAGTGGCTGCTCTGTTCAGCAGCATAACCCGGCCAGCCGAGACCCAACCAATAAAAATTGCAGTGATTATGCCTAGAGAATAAGAATGGCGCACAGCACCAACCGTGCCGGGTGCACCAGATCCGTACACGCTACTACTGGGCAGTCCCGGAGTGTGGGCGGAAGACAACCCGCCTGGCTTAGCAGTGAATATTCCCCCAGTATATTTTGATCTGAAACCTGGTGCAATGCCTGTGGCTCTAAGACAGTATCACATTCCACAGAAAGCCAAACAAAATATCCAGACACACTTACAAAGACTGAAAGATCACGGGATATTGAAATTTTGTGTGTCACCATGGAATACACCGTTATTGCCAGTACAGAAAGAAGGGACTCAGGAGTACCGTCCAGTCCAAGATTTAAGGGCGGTTGACAAAGCTACGGTGACCTTACACCCCATTGTCCCCAATCCATATAATTTATTGGCATTAATTCCCGGAGATACAAAATACTATACGGTGCTTGATATAAAAGATGTTTTCTTTTGCATCCGCCTTGCTCCCGCAAGCCATCCTTTTTTTGCATTTCATTGGGAGGACTCCAAGTAGGAGCGCGTCATCAGATGACATGGAGACACGCCTTCCTCAAGGTTTCAAGAACTCGCCCATGATTTTTGGTTGCGCGCTCAGCCAGGACCTCCTATCCTTCAACGCTCAGCCAGACAAAGTGGTCTTATTGCAATATGTTGATAATTTATTGCTCACTTCTCCCACAGAAAAAGACTGTCTATCAGCCACCAAGGTACTTCTAAATCTGCTATGCCAAGCAGGATACAGGGTTTCTAGAAAGAAGGCTCACATATGTAAATAAAGCGTGAAATATTTAGGTTTTCAATTAACAGGTACCAAATGTGCACTGGGAGCTAAACGTAAAGAAGCGGTCTGCCGAATCCCTCAGCCAAAGATATGCAGGCAACACGTGAACTCCTATGTGCTGCTGGGTTCTGCCATCTGTGGATCCCCAACTTTGCCGAAATTGCCAAACCCCTCCATCAAGCTACCAAGGGGGGCGAGCATGATCCATTCCTCTGGGAAGAAGAGCAAACGGCTGCCTTTCTGAAGCTAAAGACCCTTCTAATGGAAGCCCCAGCGCTGTGATTGCCAGATCATAGCAAGCCTTTCCAGCTCTATGTGCATGAACATAGCCAGACTGCAACTGGAGTTCTAATCCAGAATCTGGGGTCATGGCTAAGGCCTGTGGCCTATCTCTCCAAACAGCTTGACCCCGTGGCCTGCGGCCTACCCCCTTGTCTAAGAGCCGTGGCCACTACAGCAATGCTGATCTCAGAAGCTGACAAGTTGACCCTAGGACAAGTTCTTCATTGCAGAGTGCCACATGCAGTCAAAGATCTGCTAGATGTCAAAGGCAGTTACTGGTTCAGCAATAGCTGGATGATGAAATATCAAGCAATGATGTGTGAGAATCCACGGGTTCATTTGGACCTCATTGCTACCTTGAATCCTACTACATTACTACCTGACTCTGAGGAAGATCCGAATCATGAATGTCTTCAGGTCATGGAAGAAGTATTCAGCACTGCAGCAGACCAGATTTGAAAGATGTACCCCTAGACAAATATGACCTACAACTCTACTGATGGTAGCAGCTACATGTATGAAGGAAAGAAAGTGTCCGGCTATGCAGTTGCCACCATGAATGAAATTCTAGAATCAGACTCTTTACCAGGCCACACGTCAGCGCAACTGGCAGAGATACTAGCTTTGACAAGAGCTCTGGAATTATCCGAAGGCAAGAGAGTGAATATCTGTACCGACTCCAAATATGCCTTTATGACTGTCCATGCACATGGTGCACTCTACAAGGAAAGAGGCCTTCTCTCATTCAGCTCTTCTGGATGCTGTGTGGAAGCCCAGTGCTGTCAGTATCATGCACTACCGAGGTCACCAGAAAGGTCATGACAAAATACCCAAAGGTAATAGATTAGCAGACCAAGCTGCAAAGGCAGCAGCAAGACCTACAATGGATGAAGATCTGCCTAAACATCAAGTCTCCAGAATCCTTCTCTGCAAGCAAGACGAAGGTGACTACAGCTCTATGCCAAATTATGAATTCTATATGAACTGGAGAAAGTATGACCCCAATGATGAATTTATTGAAATAATTCTACACAAATGGGATGAAAACTTTGATTAGCTCGAAGACGACCATGACTACATTCAGTGACTGTTCCCCACTAACGAACTCATCAAGAAAGGAATCTTACAGCATGTGTAACACCTCAGAAATTCAGCAACGACTCATCCGCACATACAAGATGATGCTGAAGTTCTTCGGAGTAAAATTAGTGGGGGGAGGATGGAGAAGACACAGAAGAAATTGAAGTTGAATGGGCAGAAACTTTTGCCGAACGTTTCGACAATATGACAATCAACCCTCATAATAATTTGAGAATTACTCGTGTCCTTTTGAGCCTGGGATAATTGGGAACTGAGAAATACCAAGCCCCACTGGTGAAGATTCTCCTCTGTGAGATCCTTATTGAACATTGACTGCCAAACATGAAGAAGACTGCAATGAATTTCTTTGTGCCAGCTGTGAAAGATGCACTGGAAAGACAAGATCTACTGTACTTCGCCTGGCTACATTACCAGCCATGAGAAGAATTCACGTCGGGGGATCAGGAGGAACTTGAAAAGTACAAGGCCCCACCTTCAACGATAGCCCCATTACTGCGAGCTCCCTTGAGCAAATGGACGCCTGTGTATTCAGAAAAGGAGAAGAAATGGCTTTCAGAAGAACCAGGAAAATATGGAGAAGACGGATGGTTCCAGTTGGCAAGCAACCAAATAGTCCTCCCTGCAACATTAGCCCCCGAAATTGTCAGAGCACTTCATGCAAGCACTCATGGAGGAAGAGAGATGATGGAACAATAGTTAGAACCACATTTTTGTGTTCCTGGACTCTCAGTTGTCTGCAAAGCGGTGGCCCAGCAGTGTGTAACCTGTGCCAAGAAGAACCCAAAGCCAAGAAGCCCCCAGGAAAAATGCCTGTCGGATTATCCCCAATGGCATCGCTACAAATAGACTTTATGGTGCTACCACCCTGCAAAGGATACAAGTATCTACTCATGATGGTGTGCACACTAACGGGGTGGGTTGAGGCCTTCCCAACCAGGACTGAAAAGACTGCAGAAGTAGTAAGAAGCCTAATGAGAGAAATTATCCCGCTCTATGGACTGCCACTTGAAATTGGGTCAGGCAATGGCCCAGCTTTTGTCCAGAACTGTTTACAACAACTTGCCCGCCTGCTGGGCATAACCTGGAAGCTACATACAGCCTACAGGCCCCTAAGTTCGGGAAAAGTTGAACGCATGAACAGAACGCTAAAGACTTTGATGTCAAAACTGTGCCAAGAAACATCACTGGGCTGGTTGGAAGTGCTGCCGATAATCTTATTGCATATTAGATGCAGGGGAACCCCCCAATTGAAACTAAGTCCGTACGACCTCAAACCTTGATTAATGGTTTGAAGGGGGACCTTCGGGCATTGGGTGAGACTAAGCTGAATGAACAAGTGTTGCTGTTGGGTCAGTCAATGCAGAAACTGAATACTTGGGTGGGAGATAACCTACCTCATTTCTTGTATCCCCCATTGTATAAGTATTGTCCAGGTGATTCAGTATGGGTGAAGGAGTGGAAGAATGACCCATTAGGCCCAAAGTGGAGGGGTCCTTACCTTGTCCTGTTATCCACCCCCACAGCAGTGAAGGTTGCCGAGGTGATCCCGTGGATACACCATTCAAGACTAAAGGTAGCTGCAGCCAGTTCTGACCCAGAGTGGAAAGTCGTCCTTAACAAGACCAATCCACTACAGTTGAAGTTGACAAAAGCTGCAGCTCCACGTGTATAGGAGAATCAACAAGTGGGTGTCTTGAAGGCCATAATAATGCCTTACCACCTGCCGACGATGGACAATGGCGAGACCCAAAGGGAGACCCCAGGGGAGATTTTTGAGGAGATACCCCTCTCTGAGCCCCAACCTTCAGTACCTCTCACTTTTGTGGTGGTAGGGGGAGGGATGAGGTGTACGTGATCATCAAGAGAGTTGTTCAAGCTATCTTGACCTTGGGATAAATGTTTATCCTGATACTGTACATTGCCACCTTCATCTCTGCTCTTATGGGTGGTGGGAGGTACCCAAAGGCGAGGGAGGGAGTGGATATCGCTCACATATGGAATGGCACCCACCCGGTGATGAGAAATTGTACAATATGGAGACAAGCGTGACCTAGGATCCATGTCCACACCGAGCGGTCACCTGCTGATAAAGTTTAAATATGCTTATGCGAAGAAATCAGGACAAAAATCATGTTGGATATGCAGCAGATTATACCCAGAGACAATCTACATCCCGTTTGCTGCAATTCCTATGAACTTGAGTACATTTTCTGTCGGAAATATTACGATCCATACTATAAATGACCCGCAGATAAAACCAGACGAAACGTTGCCAAGTTGCCCGATAACTGGGACTATATATATCCACCTGATTGGTGTTTCCAAATAGGAACGGATAACCTGAGTATGAATGAGAGCCCATGCCAGTCCAATCGGTTTAATTTTACTGCACACACAGTTATGTCAAGAACGGGATCTGGGATTTTGTGGTTAAGCCACTCAATTTAACAATGGAACAAAAAATAACAATAGCTAATGTAACAACAACTAGACAGAATGCAAAACACCTCTTGCTATGACTAGTAAGGATGATGATTGATGTCCGCAAGGGAACACTTCATTTGTCCCCATTTATACTGACGGGAGGGTACCAGGTGTGTTGCGGGAGTGTATGCTACACATGGGTACCACCTACATTCACTGGGATGTGCTACATAGCTAGGCTGATTCCTGTTCAAAGGGTACAGGGAGATGACACAAAGCCTGACACTACACTACATCCTAGATACCCCTTGGTTTTCGAGAAACAGAAGCAGGAGTTATTTTCCAGGGGAGATCAGGCATGGGCATGGTTTCCTGCATGGACTGGCTGGGGAATTGAGTTGATGAAAAGATTGAATAACTATTCTGTGTTGATGGATGAGATTTTGAATATAACAAGTAAGGATATCCAATTGTTGAACCTTGAATTGCGTGAAATTCGAAAATTGCAAATGATACACGATATGGCATTGGAACAGATAAGTGCGCCTGTGTGAAATGACTATGCATTACGAATGTTGCACTTTCATTAGAAACTCATCCGATGAAGTCCCTGACTATTACCAGGTAATCCAGAATCACCAGGAGAAAGTATTTCAGCTATAAAACATTGCTAGACAGATTGTGGCGGAAGGCTGAAACCCTTTTCGAGGGTTCGGGTCATTCGGAGATTGGTTTGGATCCATGCTGGGATTTATCTCATGGATTGGATCCATGATAACGATGATGATAGTGATCTTGGTAGTAGGGATGCTGCTATATCGCATTGGATTATGCCTATGGCCATTATGTAAGAAGGTTCTGACACCCACACAGAAGATACCATTGATGATTACTCCTGATTTGTTCCCAATGAAGGCGGTGCCCCAAAGTACAAGGTATTCAATGATGAGATTGGTGAAGTGTAGTGGCTAAGGGCCTCAGGAAGGAGAACCTGAGACCCTAGCCAAGGGGGGAATGTAAGGGAACCAGGCCAGAAATAGGCCGCCATGATGTTCCAGGCGGCCATCTTGCTCAGGACTTTGGTTCACGTAAATGTATGTAGTGAATATTGGTTGAATTAGATGAGTTTGCATAGATTGTTTGGAATTCCTTAAACTAACAGGCAGAGCAATTAAATTAACAAGATCTGGGCAGAGACCAAGAGAAGTGTCAGGATGGAGATTAGTTACATCAAGGTGAGAAAACTAGAGGCTAGAACAATGATGGATGTGAAGCCATCTTGGTGCTTATCAGTAATACACCATAAACAAGTTCCAGGGAGGTAGGCACAGACAGGATCTGTCCGAGTGTTAAATTATCCAATTGTCATAATACTGTAAAAGCTGCCAATTTACTGCCAATATGTGGAATGTCTTTGTATTCTGAAAGGGGAAGGTACTGACCCACGTGGGGTGGGATAGTGTCACCGTGAGGTGGGTTTATTGGGATTTACCTAATTATCTAATCAGTGTATAAAATGCTATGTTTGAATGTAATCGGGGCTCAGTCTTTACGATTCAATCCTGTCTGAGCATCTGTGACGTCACACTAAAGTTCGCCTATCCTGAAGAGACTCGTGTCAAGCCAGTCGTTGTCCGCGCCGGCCCGGTCTTCTCCCAAGTGAGCCAGGTGGATTCCGGTAACAATAGCATTGTACCTTTATATGTATCTGTGTGTGTGCTTCTGTTTGTTTCATTGTCTGTTTAAGAAAGATTTATTGTTATTAAAAAGGGAGAGATGTGTTAAGAGCCAGCAGTGACATCAGAGGAAGGGGCAGCTCTAAGGGAGTATCAGGAAGACAGCTCAGAGAGAGGATTCAAACCGGGTGTCTCCCCTGTGTTAACTACTGAAATAAACACCTGTTGAACCCAGCTCGCTGTGTTATTTGAATCTCATGACAGTCCTTTTCTGATGTTGTCACCAGGGAACCTCCAAAGGAATCAAGCAGAAATCCAAGGCACCAATGGTGCTCCTTAGTGTAATATTGTAATGCAACAGGCACAATTTATTATAAAGTCAGTAACTTACGCTTTTCTGAGCCTCATAAGGCTCTACGTGCTGCACCTTCAGGATTTTAGGGCCAATCCTTTGAAACCCCTTTCCCACATGTACAGCAGGCCAGTAGAGACAGGTGTCATGATCCATGCCTGCTCCAGTAACAGCTATGTGTAAAGTGCTGCCCTCATGATCAGCACTAGTATCCAGCACATTCACAGTTAAGCACACACCACACCCTCCTGTCTGGAAATAAAGGTTCACTCCCCCTTATATTTCTCCATAGGGAACCGTGGCAGGGCTTCAGGATGCTGAGCAATTCCTCCTGTGATCATCTGCATATATGTGCACCAAGTATCCGGGTGCCCCATTTCTCCTATCTGTGCAAATCAATTTCCAGGAATCCAAGTTCCAATGGCACCCCTGGTTATCCTGACCACCATTCAGTGCTTGAGTGGTGTAATACCTTTTCGTCTCTTCACCCACCAGGGTTACTTAGTATGAACATTTATTTTGCCTGCAGGTGCCAGCTTCTGACCTAGCCTTGGTCGCCTGGAGGTCGCCCCTTTGAGGGGGTACTGTCAGGATCTGTGCCTGCTCCAGTAACAGCTAAATGTAAAGTGCTGCCCTCATGATCAGCACTAGTATCCAGCACATTTGCAGTTAAGCACAAGCAAACACACACCACACCCTCCTGTCTGGAAATAAAGGTTCACTCCCCCCCATCCAACGTGACTTTGCATTGAGAGTCAAACCTTGCTAGTACCTAGTCTTATTTCTGATATGCTGATAATTGCGTACCAGACCCTGCCTGCCTACCAACCACCACCCCGTACTAGCCCCTCGACCTCGGATCTTTCTCTGACCATTCTCTGGACTACCTCCCTTTTACTACACCTGGATCTCCCACTACCCAAAGATACCACTATAACAATAGTACACTATTACCACACTATCACACCGCTATTACCGCATTATTACCACGCTATCACCATGCTATTAACCTGCTATTACCATGATTTTACCACACTATTACCATGCTATTAAGCTGTGTCAATTTACATGCACACATGTGGATGATAATACAAATATTTTGCCCGAGTGTTCAATAAGCGACAGATTCTCTGAGATTTTATTGCATGTTTTATACTTGCATTATTAATATATGGAAAATGTTGTGAAACATATGATTTTCAGTAAAGACGCTCCTTTGTAAAAATCATCATAACAATAGCATTTCAGAATTATAATAATGTATTACACACAAAGGAAAATGAGGATTATCTGTATCTTCACCCGTACTCAAGAGGATTAATGCTATAATAACAGGGGCCAATTAACTCCGCCCCAGGAAGAAGGAAAGGGAAATCACTGGTAACAAAGTGACTGTGAGAATTATAATAAAATGTAACCATTATTAATTAACTTTCAATAATAGAAGACCATAGGACTCCGTCTCCATGGAGACAGACGCAAGCTCATGTGAGTGAGATCCATATGGGGCGGAGGAAGGATATGCAGAGTAAAACGGGTAGTTATTTGTTACCAGTGTACCTCAGCCCACGGAGCGAAGAGCTGAATTGCACCAAAATATCTGAGGTGTGTATGGGACTTTTGGGTGGGTTATTATCTTGTGTTAAGTGATGGTGCTGAAGTGAAATCACTTACCAGGATCTGAAAATTTTGTTTTTTAGAATAACGTCAAACACAGATGGAGAATGAGCTGGCTGTAACCGCTTGTTCTTGATCTGCTTGCTTGGGGCACAGTATTGTCTCCCATACAAAGTATAGGAGATGCTTAATATCCCGGTTGCATTCAGGCCCACTCAGCAGTCTTATTGTGTGATTTCCTAAACAATCCCTCCGTGCATGCCTGATCTCAAACTGGCCTTTTATCTCCAGAGAAGAGGTGGAATCACTGATGGATCATGGGAAAGGGAAGTTGATTTGCATAATGAGGGGAGAGATACAATGATTATTTATTACAGATGCTGGCGCCAGCAGAGGTCAGGTGACTTCTTTCAATTTCACAAAATACAAAGACATTTAATGAAAGATAAAGGAAAGCAGCGGCTGATCTGCAGGAGATACGGTGTCTCCTCCACTCGCACGATGATCTGCAGGAGATACTGTGTCTCCTCCACTCGCACGATGATCTGCAGGAGATACAGTGTCTCCTCCACTCGCACGATGATCTATACGAATCTGCATGGGTCCCTAATCTGATAAAGTTCATTCACTAATTCCACGAGTAAATTATCCATGCATTCAATCATGGAATTAACGTTATAGTAATTTTGCCATAGTTCAGCAATAGAATTGATAATTGAAACCTTCACAAGTTCTAAAGCATTAATTTGATCAATAATTGCCTGTATCTCCTCAACCAATGCAGCGATAGCATCATTAATTAACTGCATCGCTCTTTCAAATGCAGCAATAGCATCAGTTATTATTTGCAGCTGTGCACGTAAATTGTTTTGAGCGTCAACAATTTTCTGAATTTTGCTTCGTAAAACTTCAATCCTTTTCATGATTTCAGGATCCAAAACACACGGTGTAGTGCTGCTGTAGGTCGAGATACTGGTGATACTGGTGAGCGTCCCTGGATCAGTTGTAGAATCAGTGGTGTCTGATGTTGGGGTTGGAGTAGAGGTGTCTGAGAAGTTAGAAACAGAACATCACATTGTGTCATGTCACTGGTTACAATCAAACCGGTTTACTTTGTTTCATGAAAGGCAGGTTTTGATCCTGTTTTTGTGCTTTTTTGTTTGCAGTGTTTCTTATCCCAAACTAGATACACTTTTTTGTAGTGTTGCCCCAAACATTCAGAGGGGATTTCACAATATAATTTCTTGCACATCATTTTGAAAAGAGCTTAGTTGCCAACATTTAAAACACTCAGAGACACTCAGAGAAACCCAATGACTCCCAGTGACACTCAGGGACACTCAGGGACACCCAGAGACACCCAGAGACACCCAGGGACACTCAGGGACACTCAGGGACACCCAGAGACACTCAGGGACACCCAGAGACACTCAGGGACACCCAGAGACACTCAGGGACACCCAGAGACACTCAGGGACACCCAGGGACACCCAGAGACACTCAGGGACACCCAGAGACACTCAGGGACACCCAGAGACACTCAGGGACACCCAGAGACACTCAGGGACACCCAGAGACACCCAGAGACACTCAGACACCCAGAGACACTCAGGGACACCCAGAGACACTCAGGGACACCCAGAGACACTCAGGGACACCCAGAGACACTCAGGGACACCCAGAGACACTCAGGGACACCCAGAGACACTCAGGGACACCCAGAGACACTCAGGGACACCCAGAGACACTCAGGGACACCCAGAGACACTCAGGGACACCCAGAGACACTCAGGGACACCCAGAGACACTCAGGGACACCCAGAGACACTCAGGGACACCCAGAGACACTCAGGGACACCCAGAGACACTCAGGGACACCCAGAGACACTCAGGGACACCCAGAGACACTCAGGGACACCCAGAGACACTCAGGGACACCCAGAGACACTCAGGGACACCCAGAGACACTCAGGGACACCCAGAGACACTCAGGACACCCAGGGACACTCAGGGACACCCAGAGACACCCAGAGACACTCAGGGACACCCAGAGACACTCAGGGACACCCAGAGACACTCAGGGACACCCAGAGACACTCAGGGACACCCAGAGACACTCAGGGACACCCAGAGACACTCAGGGACACCCAGAGACACTCAGGGACACCCAGAGACACCCAGAGACACTCAGGGACACCCAGAGACACTCAGGGACACCCAGGGACACCCAGAGACACTCAGGGACACCCAGAGACACTCAGGGACACCCAGAGACACTCAGGGACACCCAGAGACACTCAGGGACACCCAGAGACACCCAGAGACACTCAGGGGACACCGAGACACTCAGGACACCCAGAGACACTCAGGGACACCCAGAGACACTCAGGGACACCCAGAGACACTCAGGGACACCCAGAGACACTCAGGGACACCCAGAGACACTCAGAGACACCCAGAGACACTCAGGGACACCCAGAGACACTCAGGGACACCCAGGGACACCCAGAGACACTCAGGGACACCCAGAGACACTCAGGGACACCCAGAGACACCCAGAGACACTCAGGGACACCCAGAGACACTCAGGGACACCCAGAGACACTCAGGGACACCCAGAGACACTCAGGGACACCCAGAGACACTCAGGGACACCCAGAGACACTCAGGGACACCCAGAGACACTCAGGGACACCCAGAGACACTCAGGGACACCCAGAAACACCCAGAGACACTCAGAGACACTCAGGGACACCCAGAGACACTCAGGGACACCCAGAGACACTCAGGGACACCCAGAGACACTCAGGGACACCCAGAGACACTCAGGGACACCCAGAGACACTCAGGGACACCCAGAGACACTCAGGGACACCCAGAAATACCCAGGGACACCCAGAAATACCCAGAGACACTCAGGGACACCCAGAAATACCCAGAGACACTCAGGGACACCCAGAAATACCCAGAGACACTCAGGGACACCCAGAAATACCCAGAGACACTCAGGGACACCCAGAAATACCCAGGGACACCCTGAGTGTCTCTGGGTATTTCTGGGTGTCCCTGAGTGTCTCTGGGTGTCCCTGAGTGTCTCTGGGTGTCCCTGAGTGTCTCTGGGTGTCTCTGGGTGTCCCTGAGTGTCTCTGGGTGTCCCTGAGTGTCTCTGGGTGTCCCTGAGTGTCTCTGGGTGTCCCTGAGTGTCTCTGGGTGTCCCTGAGTGTCTCTGGGTATTTCTGGGTGTCCCTGAGTGTCCCTGAGTGTCCCTGAGTGTCTCTGGGTGTCTCTGAGTGTCTCTGGGTGTTCTCTGGGTGTCCCTGAGTGTCTCTGGGTGTCCCTGAGTGTCTCTGGGTGTCCCTGAGTGTCTCTGGGTGTCCCTGAGTGTCTCTGGGTGTCCCTGAGTGTCTCTGGGTATTTCTGGGTGTCCCTGAGTGTCCCTGAGTGTCCCTGAGTGTCTCTGGGTGTCCCTGAGTGTCTCTGGGTGTCCCTGAGTGTCTCTGGGTATCTCTGGGTGTCCCTGAGTGTCTCTGGGTGTCCCTGAGTGTCTCTGGGTGTCCCTGAGTGTCTCTGGGTGTCCCTGAGTGTCTCTGGTGTCCCTGAGTGTCTCTGGGTGTCCCTGAGTGTCTCTGGGTATTTCTGGGTGTCCCTGAGTGTCCCTGAGTGTCCCTGAGTGTCCCTGAGTGTCTCTGGGTGTCCCTGAGTGTCTCTGGGTGTCCCTGAGTGTCTCTGGGTATTTCTGGGTGTCCCTGAGTGTCCCTGAGTGTCCCTGGGTGTCTCTGGGTGTCCCTGGGTGTCTCTGGGTGTCCCTGAGTGTCTCTGGGTGTCCCT